>JAVTVY010035845.1:47500-146616 GCA_036873755.1 Hanleya hanleyi
ACATGAACTTCGTTTCAGGTTAGGATTGAGCGTAAAGTTTTTGAAGTTGATTTATGCCGCTCAAATGATTTTTCCGAAAGTGTGAACGCTTGCCGCACTGTTATATCTATATTGATGATGTCAAAGAGATCGTTCCCATCAGGCGCTAACTGTAATTTCATCGCGCCTCTGTCTGTGTGAGATTTAAGTGGCCCACTCCAGTCAAGCTCTATTCATATTCAATTCGCACTCTGATTCTTTATGCTTTTCACCAATAAATTCATATAAAACAGGATAACATAAAAGGCTGGTTGTTGATCTTGCCCTGCCATCCTTCCATCATCGCTATTCTCCCAGTCTTTATTAATCAATTAACGGGGAAAATCATCTAACAGCATCCCTGCTAAATGAAGCGAACTCGCACTCAATAAATCTCGAACCATCGCCTGGATATCCCAACCAGCACATGGGAAGCTTTGATGTTTAACGCCCGGTCTCAGTATGGATCGATGCCCGTGTCATCCCCTAATGGTTCAAGTTCTATAGAAACGATCTTTAATTACATTTAGCAATCCAAAACATTAGCTTATCATTGAATATTCCTAGTTTAAAGTATCCTATTATCTGGCGTCCTTAGTTACATATGGGGTACGTCATTTACAGGCGAAATGGAGTCGGTCATTAGAGGTAATCCCTCGCTAGGGTTTTACACTATCAATAGAAAGACCGTTTCCAAATCACCTCATTATTACAGCGGGCTGTCTTTACGTGTCTGACACCAGCTTTCATTATCCGATGAAATTAAACCAATTGCGACGAGTTATTTCTGAAAAACATTTGTCCGTATTGAATTCTAAATTGTGGTGTCAATTACATTTGTCAGACCCTTTAAAGCTGCAAGATTCGCCAAAAATCACATGAAATTCCGATCGGCTATCTTCCTTTAACGGGCTAATCTTCAGCCATTGTTGGAAACCAGACAGAAAGCTTTATTAATCCTTGTCAATTTCTTATCTCGGCATGTTGCTTGCCTTCTAGTGTATGAGGCAATTGCCTCTGACCATTTTAGATCGTTTCCCGACGTACGGTACTCCCTGAACGATCCTATCAACGCTGTTGGCGGTTATTGTCAAGTCCAGGCATCCTTCGCTTAATTACTGTCACACGCGCACAACGTGAGCTGAAATTGACGTCAATTCGATTCTTTGCCACAATGAGACGGTTTTATTTCGCCGCAAAATGTCACCTATTAGATTAGAGAAGTGAAGCGTGTAAAAACGAAACAAACAAATCATTAATTGCCAATATGTTCCTTGTTTGCTCAAGTCTTCTAGCTTTGTGATAAAATTTGACAGCTCCAGATGCATTGTTATATGGACAGAGCAATCTGAAATGACAGTGGCCATGAACATTTCGGACAGGAAACCCTTATGAAAATGACATTGCAGGAAATTGGCTGAAATTTTCGCATCAAGCCTCCATCTGTGACTTTCCCACGGACTGACCATCAGTCATAATTATGTCATAATCCAAATCAATCTTTATCTGAAGTTACACAACACCAGCATGAACTAATCATCAGAATTACTGCGGATGCCACAATGACAGCATTTAATATGTCCAATCTCAAGATCGTAATATACGTGCGCGTCTGTTTTCGATCGTTCTGATACTAAATTTGACGTTGGTATTTGCCGAAAACTAATTGGAAATTATCCCCCCCCCTAAAAGAAACTTTGCTTTGATTCATCGCTCTGTAATAGGCTTACATTCAAAGCAGTGAAAAAAACCCCACAAAAAAACAACAACAACAAAAAGCTTTATGATGCGTTTTAGGGAAGAGTTGGCCACTATGAGGTTTCGGTTGATGTGTCAAAACGAAATTACGTATGAAAGAAAATAGTGGAACAACAGTTTGTTTTATATTCAGAATAACTGCAAAATGATTTGGTCGTATATTGTCAAATAACAGAACCATGAAGTGATGCAAAATCGCGGATTTTAAGATGTTTTGATTTTTCTTCTATTTTTCACTGTACAAAGCATATGAAGATCACCTAAAACCACGTCGAGGTATGAAGATCGACCAGAACCAAGACGAGTTATGAAGATCGACTAGAACCAAGACGAGTTATGAAGGTCGACTAGAACACGACGAGTTATGAAGATCGACTACAACATGACGAGTTATGAAGATCGACTAGAACATGACGAGTTATGAAGATCGATAAGAACACGACGAGTTATGAAGATCGATAAGAACACGACGAGTTATGAAGATCGATAAGAACACGACGAGTTATGAAGATCGACTAGAACACGACGAGTTATGAAGATCGACTAGAACATGACGAGTTATGAAGATCGATAAGAACACGACGAGTTATGAAGATCGATAAGAACACGACGAGTTATGAAGATCGATTAGAACACGACGAGTTATGAAGATCGAAAAGAACACGACGAGTTATGAAGATCGATTAGAACACGACGAGTTATGAAGATCGATAAGAACACGACGAGTTATGAAGATCGATAAGAACACGACGAGTTATGAAGATCGATAAGAACACGACGAGTTATGAAGATCGACTAGAACACGACGAGTTATGAAGATCAACTAGAAGATGACGAGTTATGAAGATCGATAAGAACACGACGAGTTATGAAGATCGATTAGAACACGACGAGTTATGAAGATCGATAAGACCACGACGAGTTATGAAGATCGATAAGAACACGACGAGTTATGAAGATCGATAAGAACACGAGTTATGAAGATCGATAAGAACACGACGAGTTATGAAGATCGATTAGAACACGACGACGAGTTATGAAGATCGATAAGAACACGACGAGTTATGAAGATCGATAAGAACACGACGAGTTATGAAGATCGATAAGAACACGAGTTATGAAGATCGAGAACACGACGAGTTATGAAGATCGATTAGAACACGAGTTATGAAGATCGATTAGAACGAGTTATGAAGATCGATTAGAACACGACGAGTTATGAAGATCGACTAGAACATGACGAGTTATGAAGATCGATTAGAACACGACGAGTTATGAAGATCGACTAGAACACGACGAGTTATGAAGATCGATAAGAACACGACGAGTTATGAAGATCGATAAGAACACGACGAGTTATGAAGATCGATAAGAACACGACGAGTTATGAAGATCGATAAGAACACGACGAGTTATGAAGATCGATAAGAACACGACGAGTTATGAAGATCGACTAGAACACGACGAGTTATGAAGATCGACTAAGAACACGACGAGTTATGAAGATCGATAAGAACACGACGAGTTATGAAGATCGATAAGAACACGACGAGTTATGAAGATCGACTAGAACACGACGAGTTATGAAGATCGACTAGAAGATGACGAGTTATGAAGATCGATAAGAACACGACGAGTTATGAAGATCGATTAGAACACGACGAGTTATGAAGATCGATAAGACCACGACGAGTTATGAAGATCGATAAGAACACGACGAGTTATGAAGATCGATAAGAACACGAGTTATGAAGATCGATAAGAACACGACGAGTTATGAAGATCGATAAGAACACGACAAGTTATGAAGATCGACTAGAACACGACGAGTTATGAAGATCGATAAGAACACGACGAGTTATGAAGATCGATAAGAACACGACGAGTTATGAAGATCGATAAGAACACGACGAGTTATGAAGATCGACTAGAACACGACGAGTTATGAAGATCGACTAGAACATGACGAGTTATGAAGATCGATAAGAACACGACGAGTTATGAAGATCGATAAGAACACGACGAGTTATGAAGATCGATTAGAACACGACGAGTTATGAAGATCGAAAAGAACACGACGAGTTATGAAGATCGATTAGAACACGACGAGTTATGAAGATCGATAAGAACACGACGAGTTATGAAGATCGATAAGAACACGACGAGTTATGAAGATCGATAAGAACACGACGAGTTATGAAGATCGACTAGAACACGACGAGTTATGAAGATCGATTAGAACACGACGAGTTATGAAGATCGATTAGAACATGACGAGTTATGAAGATCGATTAGAACACGACGAGTTATGAAGATCGACTAGAACACGACGAGTTATGAAGATCGACTAGAACATGACGAGTTATGAAGATCGACTAGAACACGACGAGTTATGAAGATCGATAAGAACACGACGAGTTATGAAGATCGATTAGAACACGACGAGTTATGAAGATCGACTAGATCACGACGAGTCATGAAGATCGACTAGAACATGACGAGTTATGAAGATCGAATAGAACCACGACGAGTTATAACAAGCGTTCTGAGAACCCCAACATCTCGCCTTGCGGGGTCATCCGCCAAAGGTGCAGCAGTATTGAAAGCATACATGTAGAGCAAACAATAAGGTCTGGAATAAGTGATGCGGTACAGACAATAATGTCTGGAATAGATTATCTGGTACAGACAATAACATCAGTCCCATGTGGGATTACTGGCAAAAGTTAATCCCATGTAGGATGGATAGGTCAGTGCAGTCGGATTACTGGTACGGCATTCCAGTGTGAGATTACTGCTGGGTGGACCAGTCCCATGTTATTACTGATGGATAGTCCTCTGTGGGATTACTGCTGGATAGTCCGGTCCCAAGTGGGATTACTACCATCACCATCATGGTATGGATGGTAGTGATGGTATGGATGGTAGTGATGGTATGGATGGTAGTGATGGTAGTGATGGTATGGATGGTAGTGATGGTAGTGATGGGATGGATGGTAGTGATGGTAGGAATGGTAGTGATGGTATGGATAGTAGTGATGGTATGGATGGTAGTGATGGTATGGATGGTAGTGATGGTATGGATAGTAGTGATGGTATGGATAGTAGTGATGGAATGGATGGTAGTGATGATAGGAATGGTAGTGATGGTATGGATGGTAGTGATGGGATGGATGGTAGTGATGGTAGGAATGGTAGTGATGGTATGGATGGTAGTGATGGTATGGATGGTAGTGATGGTATGGATGGTAGTGATGGTATGGATAGTAGTGATGGTATGGATAGTAGTGATGGTAGGAATGGTATGGATAGTAGTGATGGTAGAAATGGTAGTGATGGTATGGATAGTAGTGATGGTAGAAATGGTAGTGATGGTATGGATGGTAGTGATGGTATGGATGTGATGGTATGGATGGTAGTGATGGTATGGATGGTAGTGATGGTATAGATGGTAGTGATGGTATGGATGGTAGTGATGGCATGGATGGTAGTGATGGTATGGATGGTAGTGATGGTATAGATGGTAGTGATGGTATGGATGGTAGTGATGGCATGGATGGTAGTGATGGTATGGATGGTAGTGATGGTATGGATGGTAGTGATGGTATAGATGGTAGTGATGGTATGGATGGTAGTGATGGTATGGATGGTATGGATGGTAGTGATGGTATGGATGGTAGTGATGGAATGGATGGTAGTGATGGTAGGAATGGTAGTGATGGTATGGATGGTAGTGATGGTATGGATAGTAGTGATGGTAGGAATGGTATGGATAGTAGTGATGGTAGTGATGGTATGGATGGTAGTGATGGTATGGATGTGATGGTATGGATGGCAGTGATGGTATGGATGGTAGTGATGGTATAGATGGTAGTGATGGTATGGATGGTAGTGATGGCATGGATGGTAGTGATGGTAGGAATGGTAGTGATGGTAGTGATGGTATGGATGGTAGTGATGGTATGGATGGTAGTGATGGTAGGAATGGTAGTTATGGCATGGATGGTAGTGATGGCATGGATGGTAGTGATGGTATGGATGGTAGTGATGGTATGGATGGTAGTGATGGTAGGAATGGTATGGATGATAGGAATGGTAGTGATGGTATGGATGGTAGTGATGGTATGGATGGTAGTGAAGGTAGGAATGGTATGGATGGTAGTGATGGTGTGGATGGTAGTGATGGTGTGGATGGTAGTGATGGTATGGATGGTAGTGATGGTATGGATGGTAGTGATGGTAGGAATGGTAGTTATGGTATGGATGGTAGTGATGGTATGGATGGTGGTGATGGTATGGATGGTAGGATGGCATAGATGGTAGTGATGGTATGGATGGTAGTGATGGTATGGATGGTAGTGATGGTATGGATGGTAGTGATGGTATGGATGGTAGTGATGGTAGGAATGGTAGTGATGCTATGGATGGTAGTGATGGTATGGATGGTAGTGATGGTATGGATGGTAGTGATGGTAGGAATGGTAGGAATGGTAGTGATGGTAGTGATGGTATGGATGGTAGTGATGGTATGGATGGTAGTGATGGTAGGAATGGTATGGATGGTAGTGATGGTATGGATGGTAGTGATGGTATGGATGGTAGTGATGGTAGGAATGGTAGTGATGGTATGGATGGTATGGTATGGATGGTAGTGATGGTATGGATGGTAGTGATGGTATGGATTGTAGTGATGGTAGGAATGGTAGTTATGGTATGGATGGTAGTGATGGTATGGATGGTAGTGATGGTATGGATGGTAGGATGGCATAGATGGTAGTGATGGTATGGATGGTAGTGATGGTATGGATGGTAGTGATGGTATGGATGGTAGTGATGGTGGGAATGGTAGCGATGCTATGGATGGTAGTGATGGTATGGATGGTAGTGATGGTATGGATGGTAGTGATGGTAGGAATGGTAGTTATGGTAGGAATGGTAGTGATGGTAGTGATGGTATGGATGGTAGTGATGGTATGGATGGTAGTGATGGTAGGAATGGTATGGATGGTAGTGATGGTATGGATGGTAGTGATGGTATGGATGGAAGTGATGCAGGAATGGTATGGATGGTATGGATGGTAGTGATGGTATGGATGGTAAGAATGGCATGAATGGTAGTGATGGTATGGATGGTAGTGATGGTATGGATGGTAGTGATGGTATGGATGGTAGTGATGGTATGGATGGTAGGATGGTATGATGGTATGGATGGTAGTGATGGTATGATGGTAGTGATGGTATGGATGGTAGTGATGGCATGGATAGTAGTGATGGTAGGAATGGTAGTGATGGTATGGATGGTAGTGATGGTATGGATGGTAGTGATGGTATGGATGGTAGTGATGGTAGTGATGGTATGGATGGTAGTGATGGTATGGATGGTAGTGATGGTAGTGATGGTAGGAATGGTAATGATGGTATGGATGGTAGTGATGGCATGGATGGTAGTGATGGTATGGATGGTAGTGATGGTAGCGATGGTAGTGATGGTAGCGATGGTAGTGATGGTATGGATGGTAGTGATGGTATGGATGGTAGTGATGGTAGGAATGGTAGTTATGGTATGGATGGTAGTGATGGTATGGATGGTAGTGATGGTATGGATGGTAGTGATGGTAGGAATGGTATGGATGGTAGTGATGGTATGGATGGTAGGAATGGTATGGTAGTGATGGTAGGATGGTATGATGGTATCAGATGGTATGGATGGTAGTGATGATGGTAGTGATGGATATGGATGGTAGTGATGATGGTATGGATGGTAGTGATGGTAGGAATGGTAGTGATGGTATGGATGGTATCACAGGTACATCTTTTAATCATAAGAAACATGTGTACCAAGTTTCATAATCATTCAATGACAGCTGACAACTGCAGCAAACTGTGGTGTACAGATGTACATGTGCACTTCGGCTAAACGCAAAACTCAATCAGTTGCCATAATTTGGAGAAAAATTAATATTTCATCTCAAAAATAGCACAAATAAATCCTCCAATCATAAGAAACATTTGTACCAAGTTTCGTAATCATCCAATGAGAGCTGACAACTGCAGCAAACTTATCATGTACATGTATACGTATACATGTAGAGGCCTACATATACAATTTACCTAAACAGAAAACTCATTCATTTGTCATAATTTGGAGAAAATTAATATTTCTTGTCAAAAATAGCACAGATACATCCTCTAATCATAAGAAACATGTGTACCAAGTTTCATAATCATCCAATGACAGCTGACAACTGGAGCAAAGTTACCATGTAGATGTATATGTATACATGTAGAGGCCTGTATGTACAATTTACCTAAACAGAAAACTCTTCATTTGCCATAATTTTGAGAAAAATTAATATTTCTTCTCAAAAATAGCACAGGTACATCCTCTTATCATAAGAAACATGTGTACCAAGTTTCATAATCATCCAATGACAGCTGACAACTGGAGCAAACTTACCATGGACATGTATATGTACAATTTACCTAAACAGAAAACTCTTCATTTACCATAATTTGGAGAAAAATTAATATTTCTTGTCAAAAATAGCACAGGTACATCCTCTAATCATAAGAAACATGTGTACCAAGTTTCATAATCATCCAATGACAGCTGACAACTGGAGCAAAGTTACCATGTAGATGTATATGTATACATGTAGAGGCCTACATGTACAATTTACCTAAACAGAAAACTCTTCATTTGCCATAATTTTGAGAAAAATTAATATTTCTTCTCAAAAATAGCACAGGTACATCCTCTTATCATAAGAAACATGTATACCAAGTTTCATAATCATCCAATGACAGCTGACAACTGCAAGAAACTTTCCAAGTACAGATGTACATGTGCACTTCAGCTAAACGCAAAACTCATTCATAGGGATTTTAACATTAGAGTACCCCAGGGGTAGTACCCCCAGGTGGCATACCCACCCCCCATATTTTTTATATTTTTTTTATATTTTTTCTAATTATTCTAGATTTTTTTTTAACTTGCTAAACCGAAAACCCATTCATTTCCAGGCAGGGGACACCGACACCGACACCGACACCGACGACGACATCCTCTTTCCCCCTCTCACAATATCTCCCCTTTACTTCGTAAGGCGAGATAAAAATGGACTAGAAACACGACGAGTTATGAAGATCGACTAGAAATACGACGACTTTCATATAGTCATGTACAAAACTCGCTGTATTTATGGACCATAGCCGGTTCTTGTTCTTGGTGCTCTTCTATCTTTAGAGAGAGAAAGGTAAGGTATTTTCAAGGCGATTTTGCACAAATACTTCACGGCCAGGTTATTGGAGAATCACAAGACGGAATGACTTGTGATTATTCTGAGCATACCACACAATTTATGCTGGAAACAGTTTTTTTATACCAAATATTTCAACTTTGGTACGTCCTTGCTATACCCCATTAGAAACATACTCATACATCCGTTCAAAGACTTTCTTAAAATGATAATACTATATCAGGTATACTTGATCAGATACACAGGATTATAACCTTCCAACATTTCTCAATATGTACATGGTCTAACAAATAAATATTCAATTGTTATCATGATAAACCTTTCTTTGTAAAGCATATAGGTGATCCCGGTGCAGGAGACGCTTGCATTCCGTACATTCAATCAGGTGCCTCAAACTGTCAAAGGATTTTAGGTTATAACGCTCCAGCAATATAGTACATATGCTTTGCTAAGTAAGTTTTATCCTAAAACAATCTAGATTTCGTATACACCGACCGAAGACTACAATTGATCCAGTTACTGCAGTCTCATTTTGGGACTCAAAGTAAATGACACCGTGAACAAAAGCGGACGAAATCCAATTGTTAGGAAGGCGGTATTTGTCTCTATAGATTATTGATCACAAACTCGGGACGTCAGGTACTATTGTTCACTTTGGGAGACTGATGGTCAGTCCAATGTCCAGAACGGCCCGAGCCTGGACGTTATTTCCTGTCTCCAGATAATAGGACGCAGGTTGAATTATTCATCTCCACTGTTGTCTTTTTAAGGACCCGTCAGAAATTACCAATATTATAGATCTCAATCTGTAGATTTATTAGACCATTGTTACAGAACTGCGTTATTGCACATTTTATCTCGGCGTTCGGCAGAGTTGCATAAACATAAACGTGCCGTCATGGAGGATGGGTTTGCGATTATCATTTTGATGCATTCAACCTCCTGATTTAACGAGATCATACAAGGTTCTTATGTGAACACCATTCATCACAGAGGGACAGGATGCTTAATGAGGCGACAGGTTGGTTATACAGAGAATGACAACACAATTCTTAAAGAGAACAGTAAAAAATGTATCCACAAAGAGGAACAAATATATTAATTGAACTCCCAAAGAGGAAAGCAGAAACGCTGCAGGAAAGAAGAGGACAAGACGGAAAAGAGGACAGGGAGCCGACAGAATCCTTGAGGACGGTCCTCACACAGGACAGGGTCATTACAGGAGGAAAGAGTTATTATAGAGATGAAGAGAGGATCATTACAGGAGGGCAGGGTTATTACAGGGGGAGGACGGAATCCTTGAGAACGGTCCTCACACAGGACTTGTTCATTACAGGAGGAAAGGTTCATTACAGGAGGGCGGGGTCATTACATGAGGGCAGGCTCATTACAAGAGGGCAGGGTCGTTACAGGAGGAGAACGGGGTCATTAGAGATGTAGAGAGGATCATTAAGGAGGAGGTCCTTATAATGGGCAGGGTCATTACAATAACAGCTAGACAGGGTACTCGCAGACGCGAATCATGTCATTTAAAAAATGACAGGTTCCATACATAAAAAGGAGGACATGGTCCTTACAGGAGGAAAGGATCCTCACTGAGGACAGGGGCATTACAGGAGGACAGCGTCATTACAGGAGGAGGACACGGTCCTCACAGGAGTAAAGGATCACAACTGAGGACAGAGGCATTACAGGGAGAGGACAGGGTCCTTACAGGAGGAGGATAGGGTCCTTACAGGAGGAGGACACGGTCCTCACAGGAGGAAAGGATCACAACTGAGGACAGAGGCATTACAGGGAGAGGACAGGGTCCTTACAGGAGGAGGATAGGGTCCTTACAGGAGGAGGACACGGTCCTCACAGGAGGAAAGGATCACAACTGAGGACAGAGGCATTACAGGGAGAGGACAGGGTCCTTACAGGAGGAGGATAGGGTCCTTACAGGAGGTCATAACAGGAGGACACGGTCCTTAGAAAGGAGGAGAGGGTCATTACAGGGCATAACAGGAGAAGGACAGCGTCATTGCAGGAGGAAGACAAGGTCTTTACAGGATGAAAGGATCAAAACTGAGGACAGGGGCATTACAGGACAGCGTCATTACAGAAGGAGGACAGGGTCATTACAGGAGGAGAACAGGTTCCTTACAAGAGGAAAGAATCACAACTGGAACAGGGGCATAATAGGAAGAGGACAGATTCATTGCAGGAGGAGGACAAGGTCCTTACAGGACGAAAGGATCACAACTGAGGACAGGGTCATTACAGGAGGAGAACAGGGTCATTAGAGATGTAGAGAGGATCATTAAGGAGGAGGTCCTTACAATGGACAGGGTCATTGCAATAACAGCTAGACAGGGTCCTCGCAAACGCGAATCATGTCATTTACATGATGACAGGTCCCATACATAGAAAGGAGGATATGGTCCTTACAGGACGAAAGGATCCTCACTGAGGACAGGGGCATTACAGGAGGACAGCGTCATTACAGGAGGACAGCGCCATTACAGGAAGAAAGGATTACAACTGAGGACAGTGTCATTACAGGAGGAGAACCGGATCCTTACAGAAGGAGGACAGGGTCCTTACAGGATAAAAGGATCACAACTGAGGACAGGGGCATAACAGGAGGAGGACAGTGTCATTGCCGGAGGAGGACAAGATCCTTACAGGAGGAAAGGATCAAAACTGAGGACAGAGACATTACAGGAGGACAGCGTCATTACAGGAGGAAAGGATCACAACTAAAGACAGGGGAATTACAGAAGGACAGCGTCATTACAGGGGGAGGACAGGGTTCATACAGGAGGAAAGGATCGCGACTGAGGATAGGGCATTACAGGAGGAGAGCGCCATTACAGGAAGAAAGGATTACAACTGAGGACAGGGGCATTACAGAAGGACAGCGTCATTACAGGAGGAGGACACGGTCATCGCAGGAGGTCATAACAGGAGGACACGGTCCTTAGAGAGGAGGAGAGGGTCATTACATGACGTCACTGTCCCTGGAGAGGAGAGGTCATAACAGGAGGACACGAATCTTGCAGACGAGAACAGTCGCCACAGGAGGACACGGTCCACAGAAAAGAGGAGAAGGTCATTACATGAGCTGACTGTCCCTGGAGAGGAGAGAAGGTCATAATAAGCGGACAAAGTTCTTGCAGACGAGGAAAGGGTCATTGCAGGAGGGCAGGGTCCTTATGTGGCCCTCCGCGGTTTCGTAGAAATGGCGCCGGTCTAATTTCATAATACGATAGATCGTTCGTGTTCTGCTACATCATAATTCTTCTTGCCTTCTTAATAGCTTATGTCTATAATACCATCAGGTTCAGCATTATCGACGTAGATACGGACCGATGTCTGGGTTCATCTACATGGGGATCGGGGTCCTTACAGAGGAGGAATGGGTCATTACAGGAGGAGGATGTCAGGGTCCTTAAAGAAAGAACCTGGTCAATGCAGGAGGACGGGTCCTTACAGAGGAGAACTGGGTCATTACAGGAGGAGGAGGACAGAGTCCTTAAAGAGAGAACATGGTCAATGCAGGAGGACGAAGTCCTTACAACGAAGGACAAGGTCATTACAAGAGGAAGACAGGGTCATTACAGTAGGCGGGCAGGGTCATTACACGAGGACACAGTCCTTATGGAGGAGGACAGGGCTCTCAAACACGAGGGCCGGATCATCACAGAGGAGAACCAGGTGATCGCAGGATAATGACGTCCTCACAGAGGAGGACAGGGTCATTACAGGAGGAGAAAAGGGTCATTGAAGAAAAGGATAGGGTCCTTACAGAGGAGAACAGGGTCATTGCAGGAGGACAAGGTCCTTACAGATGATTGGGCCATTACAGGAGGATACAGTCCTTACCTAAGAGGACAGCGTCATTACAAGATGAGGACAGGATCATTAAATGCGAAAGGCAGGGTCCTGAAGTAGTGTTTATAAGATTAGATTAATTCGTGTCAGATAAAGTTTATGGATGAAGGGTAGTAAAATCACGTGCCATCATGGAGACTCTCGAGGTCACGCTGACCTGACCAAGCTGGGAAAGTTAGAGAATTTGTTGCAGCTAAAGATAGATGTAAACTCTCAAATCAAGATTGCTATAAACTCTCAAATGCAGACGGACATAAACTCTCAAATGCAGATTGATATAATACAAATGATCAATACAAGAGAGGAAAAGGTTATTACAGAGGACAGGGTCATTGCAGAAAGATACAGGGCCATTAAAGAAGGAGAGACTCTTTGAGAAGAGGGTCCTCCGGAGGACAAGTATATTACAGGAGGACAGGGTCATTAACAGAGTACAATATCCTTTCGGAGGAGCGGGTCATAATACAGAAGGAGGAAATGGTCACCACATAAAGTGGTTGGAATCTTTGGATCTTTGGTCCATCTGGAGGATTACAGAATCCTTGAGGACATGATCCTTACAGAAGATAACAAAATCTGTACATATGATAACAGTCCTTTTTCATAGGAGAAAGTCTTTAAGGTGGATAAGGTTCTTACAGACGACAAGGCCAGCAGAGGACAGGAATCTCTATCAAACTGTGTGTTGGCAATTCCATAGCTGAACAGTGTAGTTACTGCCTACGGCACAGAAGGGCTGCTTACAATTATATTTAGTTTCTATTTAGTAAGTGATCAGTACTTGACATGTTGTAGACATCATGTTCAACCATGTGCAGTTCAAAGTGATTTGTACATGTTACTGTGGCGTACCATTAAGTTTCTATCCATTAATGGTATTCCTAGAACTGATCAGCAACAACTTCAAGACAACTCAGTAACGGAACTCTTAAAGTTTGCCTGTGGAGGACGGTGTCCTTATGGAAGAGTACTGGTACAAGGTTCTTTCAGAAGACTCAATCCTTGGTGACCTGGTCCTTATGAAGGAGTACTGGCGACATGGTCCTTATGGAGGAGTACTGGTAGAAGGTTCCTACAAAAGACTTACATGTACTTCTTGGTGACATGGTCCTTCATTGGTGACATGGTCCTTATGGAGGAGTACAAGTAAAAGGTTCTTACAGAACACCTAATTATTGGTGACATGGTCTTTATGGAGGAGTACTGGTACAAAGTTCCCACAAAAGATCTAATCCTTGGTGACCTGGTCCTTTTGAAGGAGTACTGGTACAACGTTCTTATAGAAGACTTGATTATTGGCGACATGGTCCTTATGGAGGAGTACTGGTACAGGGTTCTTACAGAAGATCTAATCCTTGGTGGCATGGTCCTTATGAAGGAGTACCGGTAGAAGGTTCCTACAGAAGATCTAATCCTCGGTGACATGGTCCTTATGGAGGAGTACTGGTAGAAGGTTCTTACAGAATACCTGCTTGGTGACATGGTCCTTATGGAGGAGTACTGGTACAAGATTATTACAGAAGACCTAATTATGAGTGACATGGTCTTTATGGAGGAGTACTGATAGACGGTTCCTACTGAAGACCTCGTCCTTGGTGACATGGTCCTTATGGAGGAGTACTGGTACAAGGTTATTACAGAAGACCTAATTATGAGTGACATGGTCTTTATGGAGGAGTACTGATAGAAGGTTTCTACTGAAGACGTCGTCCTTGGTGACATGGTCCTTATGGAGAAGCACTAGTAGAAGGTTCTTGCAGAAGATCTAATCCTTGGTGACCTGGTCCTTATGAAGGAATACTGGTACAAGGTTCTTACAGAAGACCCAATCCTTGGTGACATGGTCCTCATGGAGGAGTACTGGTACAAGGTTCTTACAAAAGACCTAATCCTTAGTGACATGGTCCTTATGGAGGAATACTGGTACAAGGTTCTTACAAAAGACCTAATCTTTGGTGACATGGTCCTTATGGAGGAATACTGGTAAAAGGTTCTTACAGAAGGCCAATCCTTGGTGACATGGTCCTTATTGAGTAGTACTGGTAGAAGGTTCTTACAGAAGACCTAATTCTTACTGGTACAAGGTTCCTACAAAAGATTTAATCCTTGGTGACATGGTCCTTTTAAAGGAGTACTGGTAGAAGGTTCTTAAAGAAGACCTAATTCTCGGTGACATGGCGCTTATGGTGGAGTACTGGTACAAGGTTCCTACAAAAGATCTAATCCTTGGTGACACGGTCCTTTTGAAGGAGTACTGGTACAAGGTTCTTATAGAAGACTTAATTATTGGCGACATGGTCCTTATGGAGGAGTACTGGTACAGGGTTCCTACAGAAGACCTCATCCGTGGTGACATGGTCATTATGGAGGAGTACTGGTAGAAGGTTCCTACAGAAGATCTAATCCTTGGTGACATGGTCCTTATGGAGGAGTACTGGTACAGGGTTCTTACAGAAGACCTAATCCTTGCTGACATGGCTCTTATGGAGAAGTACTGTTACAAGGTTCTTACAGAAGACTTAATCCTTTGTGGCATGGTCTTTATGGAGGAGTACTGGTACAAGGTTCTTACAGAAGACTTAATCCTTGGTGACATGGTCCTTATGGAGGAGGACTGCTACACGGTTCTAACAGAAGATCTAATCCTTGGTGACCTGGTTCTTATGGAGAAGTACTGTTACAAGGTTCTTACAGAAGACTTAATCCTTTGTGGCATGGTCTTTATGGAGGAGTACTGATAGAAGGTTCCTACTGAAGACCTCGTCCTTGGTGACATGGTCCTTATGGAGGAGCACTGGTAGAAGGTTCTTGCAGAAGATCTAATCCTTGGTGAAGACCTAATCCTTGGCGACATGGTCCTTATGGAGGAATACTGGTACAAGGTTCTTACAGAAGACCTAATCGTTGGCGACATGGTCCTTATGGAGGAATACTGGTACAAGGTTCTTACAGAAGACCTAATGCTTGGTGACATGGTCCCCATGGAGGAGTACTAGTACAAGGTTTTTACAAAAGACCTAATCCTTAGTGACATGGTCCTTATGGAGGAATACTGGTACAAGGTTCTTACAAAAGACCTAATCCTTGGTGACATGGTCCTTAAGGAGGAATACTGGTAAAAGGTTCTTACAGAAGGCCAATCCTTGGTGACATGGTCCTTATGGAGTAGTACTGGTAGAAGGTTCTTACAGAAGACCTAATTCTTGGTGACATGGCCCTTATGGAGGAGTACTGGTACAAGGTTCCTACAAAAGATTTAATCCTTGGTGACATGGTCCTTTTAAAGGAGTACTGGTAGAAGGTTCTTACAGAAGACCTAATTCTTGGTGACATGGCCCTTATGGTGGAGTGCTGGTACAAGGTTCCTACAAAAGATCTAATCCTTGGCGACATGGTCCTTTTGAAGGAGTACTGGTACAAGGTTCTTATAGAAGACTTAATTATTGGCGACATGGTCCTTATGGGGGAGTACTGGCACAGGGTTCCTACAGAAGACCTCATACTTGGTGACATGGTCATTATGGAGGAGTACTGGTAGAAGGTTCCTACAGAAGATCTAATCCTTGGTGACATGGTCCTTATGGAGGAGTACTGGTACAGGGTTCTTACAGAAGACCTAATCCTTGGTGACATGGTTCTTATGGAGAAGTACTGTTACAAGGTTCTTACAGAAGACTTAATCCTTTGTGTCTTGGTCCTTATGGAGGAGTACTGGTACAAGGTTCTTACAGAAGACTTAATCCTTGGTGACATGGTCCTTATGGAGGAGGACGGCTACACGGTTCTTACAGAAGACCTAATCCTTGGTGACATGGTCCTTATGGAGAGGTACTGGTACAAGGTTGTTACAGAAGATCTAATCCTTGGTAACATGGTCATTATGGAGGAGTACTGGTACCTGATTCTTACAGAAGATCTAATCCTTGGTGACATGGTCCTTATGGAGGAGTACTGGTACAAGGATCTTACAGAAGACCTAATCCTTGGTCACATGCTCATTAATATGGAAGAGTACTTGTGGAAGGTTCTTATAGAAGACCTAATCATTGGTGACCTGGTCCTTATGGAGGAGTACTTGTAGAAGGTTCTTGTATCTAATACAAGATGGTTCTGGTATCAAATACAAGAAGGTTGTTGTATCTAATACAAGAAGGTTGTTGTATCTAATACAAGAAGGTTCTTGTATCTAATACCACTTGACATAATCCTTGGCGACCTGGTCCTTATGAAAGATTACTGGTACAAGTTTCTTACCTCATCCTTGGTGACATGTTCATTATGGATGAGTACTGGTAGAAGGTTCTTACAGAAGACCTAATGCTTGGTGACATGGTCCTTATGGAGGAGTACTGGTACAAGGTTCTTACAGAAGACCTAACCCTTGGTGACATGGTCGTTATGAAGGAGTACTGATATAAGTTTCTTACAGAAGACCTAATTATTGGTGACATGGTCCTCATGAAGGAGTACTGGTACAAGGTTCTTACTGAAAACCTAATCCTTGGTGCCCTGGTCCTTATGGATGAGTACTGGTAGAAGGTTCTTACAGAAGATCTAATCCTTGGTGACATGGTCCTTATGAAGTAGTACTGGTACCTGGTTCTCACAGAAGACCTACTCCTTGGTGACAGGGTCCTTATGAAGGGGAACTGATACAAGGTTCTTACAGAAGACCTAATTATTGGTGATATGGTCCTGGTGGAGGAGTACTGGTACAAGGTTCTTACAGAAGACCTAATCCTTGGTGACATGGTCATTATGGAGGAGTTCTTGTAGAATGTTCTTACAGAAGACCTAATCCTTGGTGACATGGTCCTTATGGAGGAGTACTGGTACAAGTTTCTTTGTTTATAGAGTTGCTTGAATTTCTCATTAAAAATATCTCTGTGAAATTTGGCAACATGAAAGATTACTGGTACAAGTTTCTTACCTCATCCTTGGTGACATGTTCATTATGGATGAGTACTGGTAGAAGGTTCTTACAGAAGACCTAATGCTTGGTGACATGGTCCTTATGGAGGAGTACTGGTACAAGGTTCTTACAGAAGACCTAACCCTTGGTGACATGGTCGTTATGAAGGAGTACTGATATAAGTTTCTTACAGAAGACCTAATTATTGGTGACATGGTCCTCATGAAGGAGTACTGGTACAAGGTTCTTACTGAAAACCTAATCCTTGGTGCCCTGGTCCTTATGGATGAGTACTGGTAGAAGGTTCTTACAGAAGATCTAATCCTTGGTGACATGGTCCTTATGAAGTAGTACTGGTACCTGGTTCTCACAGAAGACCTACTCCTTGGTGACAGGGTCCTTATGAAGGGGAACTGATACAAGGTTCTTACAGAAGACCTAATTATTGGTGATATGGTCCTGGTGGAGGAGTACTGGTACAAGGTTCTTACAGAAGACCTAATCCTTGGTGACATGGTCATTATGGAGGAGTTCTTGTAGAATGTTCTTACAGAAGACCTAATCCTTGGTGACATGGTCCTTATGGAGGAGTACTGGTACAAGTTTCTTTGTTTATAGAGTTGCTTGAATTTCTCATTAAAAATAGTACTGGTACCTGGTTCTCACAGAAGACCTACTCCTTGGTGACAGGGTCCTTATGAAGGGGAACTGATACAAGGTTCTTACAGAAGACCTAATTATTGGTGATATGGTCCTGGTGGAGGAGTACTGGTACAAGGTTCTTACAGAAGACCTAATCCTTGGTGACATGGTCATTATGGAGGAGTACTGGTACAAGTTCCTACAGAAGACTTAATCCTTGGTGACCTGGTCCTTATGGATGAGTACTGGTAGAAGGTTCTTACAGAAGATCTAATCCTTGGTGACATGGTCCTTATGAAGTAGTACTGGTACCTGGTTCTCACAGAAGACCTACTCCTTGGTGACAGGGTCCTTATGAAGGGGAACTGATACAAGGTTCTTACAGAAGACCTAACTATTGGTGATATGGTCCTGATGGAGGAGTACTGGTACAAGGTTCTTACAGAAGACCTAATCCTTGGTGACATGGTCATTATGGAGGAGTTCTTGTAGAATGTTCTTACAGAAGACATAATCCTTGGTGACATGGTCCTTATGGAGGAGTACTGGTACAAGTTTCTTTGTTTATAGAGTTGCTTGAATTTCTCATTAAAAATATCTCTGTGAAATTTGGCAACACAGTGTGTCAGCAGCATATAGGTATTCCAATGGGTACTGATTGTGCACCCCTGTTGGCTGACCTGTATCTGTTCTCTTATGGATAGGACTATATGCAGGCGCTTTCAAAAACCGATTATTTCAAAGCCTGTTCCTTCTCATTCACCAAACGCTATATAGATGATCTTCTCGCTGTGGAATAGTCGCTGTATAAATGATGCAGTGAAGTATATATATATCCACCTTCACTGGATTTGAAGGAAACTACAGATGGCCCTGCAGGCACATCATATTTAAATCTATGTCTCTGCAAAAATGAAGCGGGCATTCTCTCTCGTCAACTTTGTGACAAAAGGGAGGATTGCAATTTCGACATCGTAGACTGTCTCTTTCTGGGCAGTGGTGTTCCAGTGGGACCTGCGTGTGGCGTATACATGTCTCGCCTAGTGGCATTTGCTAGATCCTGTGTTAAATGTGACGATTTTGGTCGGCATCACAGGGCATTGTTGCAGAGACTTGTGGAACAGGGCTATTCCACCGGGCGCCTCCACTCGGAGTTTCTCAGGTTTGGCGATACATTACAAGCGTCTAGTCCGTCATTCATAATCCAGCCGTCGTCCATTAGAGAATATCCGCGTCCATAATCCAAAGACCTATTCCATTTCCATATAACAGTATTAGCACCAAATTCAAAAAAGACAAAAGTATACATAAACATAGGCTTGTTTCCTGCAAGAGAGAAGCGGTCAACAGTTTTCAATGATGTCGGCAAGACATCATGATGTTCCAAAAATATCAAATCCGTATCGCTGATCAGTATTCTTAATCCATAATATTCGTTATAGAGTCGTCATCTAAAAAAAAGATGTATCTCAGTCACATGCCGATAGCAAAATATGAATGCAGCGTGCAAGATCTATGGCATTACGTTTCGTAACTTGTGTCTGATTCCGCTTGGCCCGGGGCTAGGGGCCGTATGAATCCTTGTACTTCAAGATCCTCACGGTGCTCATATGAAGTCACAATCAGGGCGTGACTGAGATACATCATTCTCTAGATAACGACTTTACAACGATTATTATGGATTAAGAATACTGATCAGCAATACAGATTTTATATTTTTGGAACATCATAATGCCTTGTCCGCATCATTGAAAACTGTTGACCGCTTCTCTCTTGCAGGAAACTAGCCTATGTTTATGTATACTATGATTGTCTTTTTGAATTTGGTGCTAATACTGTTATATGGATATGGAATAGGTCTTCGGATTATGGACACGGATATTCTTTAATGGACAACGGCTGAATTATGAATGACAGACTAGACGCTTGTATTACAGATGAAATAATTTTTGGTGACCTGGTTCTTATGAAAGAGTACTGGTACAAGGTTCTTACAGAAGACCTAATCCTTGGGGACCTGGTCCTTATGGAGGAGTACTGGTAGGAGGTTCATACAGAAGACCTAATCCTTGGTGACCTGGTCCTTATGGAGGAGTACTGGTACAAGTTCCTACAGAAGACTTAATCCTTGGTGACCTGGTCCTTATGGATGAGTACTGGTAGAAGGTTCTTACAGAAGATCTAATCCTTGGTGACATGGTCCTTATGAAGTAGTACTGGTACCTGGTTCTCACAGAAGACCTACTCCTTGGTGACAGGGTCCTTATGAAGGGGAACTGATACAAGGTTCTTACAGAAGACCTAATTATTGGTGATATGGTCCTGATGGAGGAGTACTGGTACAAGGTTCTTACAGAAGACCTAATCCTTGGTGACATGGTCATTATGGAGGAGTTCTTGTAGAATGTTCTTACAGAAGACATAATCCTTGGTGACATGGTCCTTATGGAGGAGTACTGGTACAAGTTTCTTTGTTTATAGAGTTGCTTGAATTTCTCATTAAAAATATCTCTGTGAAATTTGGCAACACAGTGTGTCAGCAGCATATAGGTATTCCAATGGGTACTGATTGTGCACCCCTGTTGGCTGACCTGTATCTGTTCTCTTATGGATAGGACTATATGCAGGCGCTTTCAAAAACCGATTATTTCAAAGCCTGTTCCTTCTCATTCACCAAACGCTATATAGATGATCTTCTCGCTGTGGATAGTCGCTGTATAAATGATGCAGTGAAGTATATATATATCCACCTTCACTGGATTTGAAGGAAACTACAGATGGCCCTGCAGGCACATCATATTTGAATCTATGTCTCTGCAAAAATGAAGCGGGCATTCTCTCTCGTCAACTTTGTGACAAAAGGGAGGATTGCAATTTCGACATCGTAGACTGTCTCTTTCTGGGCAGTGGTGTTCCAGTGGGACCTGCGTGTGGCGTATACATGTCTCGCCTAGTGGCATTTGCTAGATCCTGTGTTAAATGTGACGATTTTGGTCGGCATCACAGGGCATTGTTGCAGAGACTTGTGGAACAGGGCTATTCCACCGGGCGCCTCCACTCGGAGTTTCTCAGGTTTGGCGATACATGTCACATGCTGATAGCAAAATATGAATGCAGCGTGCAAGATCTATGGCATTACGTTTCGTAACTTGTGTCTGATTCCGCTTGGCCCGGGGCTAGGGGCCGTATGAACCCTTGTACTTCAAGATCCTCACGGTGCTCATATGAGGTCACAATCAGGGCGTGACTGAGATACATCATTCTCTAGATAACGACTTTACAACGATTATTATGGATTAAGAATACTGATCAGCAATACAGATTTTATATTTTTGGAACATCATAATGCCTTGTCGGCATCATTGAAAACTGTTGACCGCTTCTCTCTTGCAGGAAACTAGCCTATGTTTATGTATACTATGATTGTCTTTTTGAATTTGGTGCTAATACTGTTATATGGATATGGAATAGGTCTTCGGATTATGGACACGGATATTCTTTAATGGACAACGGCTGAATTATGAATGACAGACTAGACGCTTGTATTACAGATGACATAATTTTTGGTGACCTGGTTCTTATGAAAGAGTACTGGTACAAGGTTCTTACAGAAGACCTAATCCTTGGGGACCTGGTCCTTATGGATGAGTACTGGTAGGAGGTTCATACAGAAGACCTAATCCTTGGTGACCTGGTCCTTATGGAGGAGTACTGGTACAAGGTTCCTACAGAAGACTTAATCCTTGGTGACCTGGTCCTTATGGATGAGTACTGGTAGAAGGTTCTTACAGAAGATCTAATCCTTGGTGACATGGTCCTTATGGAGGAGTACTGGTACAAGGTTCTTACAGAAGACCTAATCCTTGGTAACATGGTCATTATGGAGGAGTACTGGTAGAAGGTTCTTACAGAAGACCTAATCCTTGGTGACCTGGTCCTTATGGTTGAGTTCTGGTAGGAGGTTCTTACAGAAGATCTAATCCTTGGTGACATGGTCCTTATGGAGGAGTACTGGTACAAGGTTCTCACAGAAGACTTAATCCTTGGTGATCTGGTCGTTATGGATGAGTACTGGTAGGAGGTTCTTACAGAAGATCTAATCCTTGGTGACCTGGTCCTTATGGAGGATTACTGGTACAAGGTTCTTACAGAAGACTTAATCCTTGGTGACCTGGTCCTTATGGATGAGTACTGGTAGAAGTTTCTTATAGAAGACCTAATCATTGGTCACATTGTTTTTATGGAGGAGTACTGGTACAAGGTGCTTGCAGAAGACCTAATCCTTGGTGACAAGGTCCTTACGGAGGAGTACTGGTATTAGGTTCTCACAGAAGACCTAATCCTTGGTGACCTGGTCCTTATGGATGAGTTCTGGTAGGAGGTTCTTACAGAAGATCTAATCCTTGGTGACATGGTCCTTATGGAGGAGTACTGGTACAAGGTTCTCACAGAAGACTTAATCCTTGGTGATCTGGTCGTTATGGATGAGTACTGGTAGGAGGTTCTTACAGGAGTCGTAATTCTTTGTGGCCTGGTCCTTATGGGGGTGTACTGGTAGAAGGTCCTTACAGAAGACCTAATCTTTGATGACATGGTCCTTATGGAGGAATACTGGTAGAAGGTTCTCACAGAAGACCTTCCTGGTCCTTATAGAAGACTACTTGTAGACGGTTCTCACAGAAGACCTAATGTATCTACTGACACAAGAAAAGTTATTTTTAATAATATCCGGATTTTGGGATCACAGTGACCATAGACCTGGTATGCGGCATTTTTCCCCCCTATTGAATCCACTCACAAAAAAATTGCAATTTTCAATAATTTCCCGATTTTTCGGACACAATGACCTTTAACCTCCATTTGGTATGCAACACATAATCCCCCCTCAGGGAATCCACTCACCAACAATTAGAACTGTAGACAGAAAACTGTCAATCATCAATGATTTCCTGTTTTCCAGGCCACAGTGACCTTTGACCTCTGACATCGACCTCAATTCTGGTACGCGACACATCGCCTCCACCTACTGTACCCACTCACAAAAAAATGCAACTGTGGATAGGAAACGGTCACAGATATAGACCAGACACGAACATTTCAGTGATTTCCTTATTTTTTAGGCCAGTGACCTTTGACCTCTGACCTTGACCTTCATTTTGGTCCGTGACACATCATCTCCCCATATGGTACCCAATCACCAAAAATTGAAACTGTAGATAGAAAACTGTCCCAGATATAGAGTGGACACAGGCCCGTAGCCAGGGGGGTTATTTTGGGTTCGGGAAAACCCCCCTTTCGGAAATATTATATATTTTTCTCATATAAATGCCCTTTTCAAACTGAAGCGAACCCCCTATTTGCCCCTTTTCCCATACAGCGAACCCCCTGATGTGCCCTTTTGGAGTTGTGGCGAACCATCCCTCAGTAAATCCTGGCTACGGCCCTGGGACATGAGGGATGGACAGACGGACACACAGACAGAAACCGCCATCACATAATACATCCGCCTTTTTGGCGGGCATATAAAAATAGCTCTTTGGTCTTTAGAGGAAGAAAACAACGCTTTAAGATTCCCTGTGAGGAGTTGTGTTGGGCATGACTGATCGGCATACTGCCTTGGTCAATTCTGCATTGGTAATTAAGTTAGAAATCAAGCAGTTTCTTCTAACTAGTGAACTGGTGATGCTGAGACCAATTTGACATATAGTAATCCAAAAACACATGAATAGAAATGGATAAACAAAATATCAATTGATTCATTACAACATTTCAAAAATAATGATAATTCCATAAAACATGTATGCATGGTCTGAGAATATTTTATTATTCAATCGTACATCACTTCAGGCATTTAGCAATGTATGTACAAAGAGCACCAATAATAGATGGCAGTTGTGATACTGATGGCATGGTATTTCAACGGAATATTAATTATGGTTAAAGAGATGCTCGTTTGGAACAATTATTAATTACGGATGGAACCTGTGGCCCCAATCAACTTTCTCAACCTCAGTTTTAACGAGTGCTAGTCAAGCTGTCTTAATTACAGAGGAAATGGGCAAGAATTAAACCGTTTGATATTTATGATGAACCCTGAATTGAGCATGCTGCATAAACAATACAGATGACTTTGACATTCAGTGGTAAAGGATTCAACCATAAAGCGGGGGGAACTTGCGATGTTTTGTAACCCAGTGACATGTAAAAATACAAAATTAGCCCATCTCATTTGCATCTGACATTCTGTGGTTGGGATTTGACCTCAGATGAATATAACAATTAATTGGATATTTTTTTTGTGGAACTCTTGACACACAGAAATACAAATGTGAAGACCTTTTTGTGGATATGTAACATACTACTAATAATATGCTGAATTGTACCAGATCATATACTGTTTGCCACTGTAATATTTTGAAAAGTTCAACTGAAGTTTGGTTTTGTCCAGTACATTACGCCAAGCAGCAGTCCTTCGTCCTGTTTAACAACAAGTACATCAAATATACCAAACAACAAATCCTGGGAGATCCACCTGTATTGTAAAAGAGTGAGCCACAACTATAATCCATTAAAAGATAATAAAAATCAGAAAGTTTTATCCTAGCAATCATGGATCCTTCCAAACTGGGCCATTTCGATTGCAAATTCTTGAAACTGATTGTCAAAATATATATAGTTTCTGTAACATGCAGCTTCGCAAAAAGATCGAGCCCTTTAGGGTGGCACATCATTTGAGGATGCACATCATTGGCAATGCACATATTTGAAATGACAATACATAAAAATATGGTTTCTATATCAGTGATGTTGAGGTTGGATTGAAAGGAACTATATTATAAAACATGAAATAAAGATTACATTTCTTTTTCAAAGTAAGCATATAAAGCTCATTACGAATATGTACATGTATAGTTAGGAACAATTGACCGTGCAATTTGGACCACGTAACTTCTTGGTGTAACTTTGTGTCATGATACGTGAATTATATAATCCCTTTTCTGACAGAGCTATTAACAATGTAATAGTTGGAGTAGAGGTATCATTTACAGTATGGAATGGGACACCAGCCTTGTGGGTGAACCCTCACATTTGTATGCAAATACAAGAATATAATGACAAATGTTTTCAATCATACATGTGTAATGCTACATAATAATCATTCTCATGGCATCAGACTGTATATCCCCTATTGTCGTATATACCCTCTGATGTCAAAGTGGGGCTAATTGCGGCGCGCAGCTTTTCTGCGCATGGCTCTCGCCCAATCAACAGCCTCCATTACTAAATGAAGCGAACTTGTTGAGATTACCGAATGGGGCCGATGATTTCCGAAAAGCGTAACTTCGGCGAGCCAATTAATCAACAAAGGCGTTGTATATTGACTAGAAAGAACAGTGGCAAATCTTTGAGGGGTATCCTGTTTAAAAAAACGGACTGGTATTTGTGATCTGTCAGTTAACTTCCATCATGAACGAGCAAGTAAATGTACTTCGAGCCCTGGGATTTACTGCCACATATCTTGAACCTGGCGATTGCAACAGAGAAAGACTACAGGAGGGACCTTATTCATTTGTATTCTCAAGCTTCGAATTACTGTTAAACCAGGTAGAGAACCGTGATTTGCTAATTAAACACGGGAAAACCACGGCGGCCATTGTCGCCGACGAGGCTCATGCGGTGATTCGATGGTAAGTTTATAAACGGGTAAATTATAATATAAATTTTAAATATAACTGAAAATTGTGATGATACTGTTATTGTCATTTTATTTGATAAACATGTTTAAGTTTCAGCAAATTTAAGTAAGTTAGTTTGATAAAAAAAAATTGCCATTTGGAAAAAAAAAAAATTATTAAATTAAATCACAGTTGTACAGTTGCTGAACTGAAATCCGTCATTTTCAGTCAAAATTTTTATATTATTTATGGTTATAACCAGGGAAACACATTTAACTGCAGATATCTTATTATTTAATATTTAGTACTGTGAGAAAATTAGGCCAATGATGTGTTTCGATGCATATTTCTTGACCACCTCCTTCACCGATTGTTTTTATTACTTAATTGTTGCACGTATAAATACATATGATAATAATATATACCTCGCTGAAGTTCAGATGAGTAATTTTAGCTGAGTAATTTTTTAATATTATATTTTGTGTTGACTTTGATTTGTGTTGTCTTACCCTTCCTCACTGAGTTCAAGACCGGCGACATGAAACACAGATATCATTCGATACACATGGCACTGGTAAAACTGGGACATCACAAACTCAGTTTTAATTAATATATTAAGTTAAATGTGTGAACACAAATATGGTTCATGTAAAAGCTTTAAGCTAAATCATATGATGTGGAATAGAATGATTTGATAGCAAAATTGAAGGAAATTTTGTCCTTTATTTAAGGCGACACGAAATTCAAAACTGATAGAGGTTCAGTACTGCGGGATTCACCCGCCGGGTTATTTAATATTGTACTTCTGAAACAAAATAATGTCATCAAACTACATGTATTAGTAATTACTATAAAGTATATATTGTAGGTCATTTGTTGTGTGTGCGTATATACAATGTACACTGCATCTCATACCTAATAGTAGGTTAGTTTCACATATGGGTCATTCCATGAAATGGGGTCACCTTTAAGCACTCAAACTTAAAACCAGTGAATTTTCTAAAATATTACACTGATTTTAAAAACATTTATTCCTATTTAATGCCAGATACAAGTAGATATACATAAGATAACATCTTAGTTATATGTACGACCATTACTTTTGGAGGACCATCGGTGTCCGCATATGAGGACACCCACGGACCCCAAAAATGTGACATTGCAAACATTGCAAACATTGATGCTTTTGTTTGCACTGTGTGCATGAATTGCTAATAAATTTGACCAATAAAACAACTTAAAGTATCGATCTGGCTCATGTCTTTCAATTTATTTTAGTTTATTTCATATCAGTCACCCTCAAATGCAGATTCTGGATGCATGAAACCCTCAAAATCCAGGGTGCGCGTGTAACGCTTGGTGTCCTCTTTTGTTACTTACCTTACCTCTTACCTGTCACCAAGAAAATGTCATTCAGTGGTCATTCAAAACTATTCTTGAGCTGGGCTAATCTTGTCTATTATCGATCCAAATATGACAGGATTTCGATGTGTCCATTTAGCTGTAGTTGGAATATACTCTTATGTCTCGCTTTCGTGTCCTCTTTCATGTGTTACACGCACCACCCTCGTCTTGCATTTTACTTATTATTTTTTTTTACATGATTTACAATGTGCAGCAATGGAACCCAAAATTTGTGACATGGCTGGTGGAGCCACTTTAGAGTAGGTGTCATATAATGAGACAATTGCAAAAAATAGCGGGTAGGTAGATATTGTGCTTTTTCGTGTCCTGAACCGTTACCTTTGCCACTTCGTTACATGTGTGACAAACAAATGTTGATTCCAGAAGAACGAAAGTGAAACTAAGACCAATCTTACATATAAAATGTTCATGTGCCATGATCAGTTTGATGGTAAAGTCTAAAGTTTGATGGCGACCTAGTATGGTGATTTCGCATGATGTATGCGAAAGGACACGAAGACATTTTTGGTGTCCATGTTACACGTACCACTTGATTGGCTTGAGGCAGTGAATGTCACTAAATATGCTGACTAAGAATAGGATTAAATATTCTAACAATTTGATCATGTTTTTATTCCATTTGACACTTAAGTTAACATGTTATGTGATGAATTTTGCATATAGTTTGGTGTCCTCGTTACACGCGCAACTTCATTATTTTATTTTTCTCCCAAATTGTGGAATATTATCCGTTTTCTTATGTTTTCCGAATCTCTGTATATCAATATTATCCCTAACTTAGTGCAGCCAGGTATTGACATCTTTTCAAAATTGGTTTGCATGTCACACTTTGGTACCCCCATTTCATGGAATGACCCATATAAGAGATACAAAATTTGAAATTGAAATATGAGGGAATGGGGTCGGGCAATGCATTGAATAAGTGTAGAATGATGTAAGCTCCCAGAATATATGAGGGTATATGAGAGATAGAGGGTGTGGCTCTATGCCCCCGGGGGTGAGGACATGCTCTCGGGGGTAGTGGATGGGTTGAATAAGTGTAGATGGCGGATGGGTTGAATAAGTGTATGATGATGTAAGCTCCTTGAATACATGATGGTATGGGGTCAGGCGAAGCTTAGTTTAAGAGATATAGGGTGGGGTTCAGTAGCCCAGGGGTGGGGATATGCTCCCTAGGGTAGTGGATGGGTTGAATAAGTGTAGCATGATCTAAGCTATCCGAATATACAAGAGTATGGGGTCGGGCGAAGCTTAGTTTAAGAGATAGAGGGTAGGGCTCGGTGCCCCAGGGGTGGGGACATGCTCCCCGAGGGTAGTGGATAGGTTGAATAAGTGTAGCATGATCTAAGCTCCCAGACTATATCAGGGTATGGGGTCGGGCGAAGCTTAGTTTAAGAGATAGAGGGTGGGGCTCGGTGCCCCAGGGGTGGGGACATGCTCCCCGAGGGTAGTGGATAAGTTGAATAAGTGTAGCATGATCTAAGCTTCCAGACTATATATGGGTATGGGGTCGGGCGAAGCTTAGTTTAAGAGATAGAGGGGGGGGGCTCGGTGCCCCAGGGGTGGGGACATGCTCCCCGAGGGTAGTGGATGGGTTCAAAAAGTGTAACCAGATGTAAGCATTTGGAATAGATGACAGTTCGAGGGGTCGGGATGGTCTTAGTTCAGGAGACATAGTTGAGGCCGAGATGCTGTGGACAGGTTTATTTTCTAAGTCCAAAACTTTAACATTTACTTGGTCCTGGGGTCCCAGGGGTGGGGATATGCTCCCCCAGGGTAGTGGATGGGTTCAGTATGTGTAGCCTGATGCAAGCATCTGAAATATGAGGGTTCGGCAGTCGGGCAGGCCTTAGGATCAAACTTTAACATTTACTTGGTCCTGAGGGAAAAATTTCTAAGTCCAAAACTTTAACATTTACTTGGTCCTGCAGATAGACAGACAGATAGACAGATAGACGGATAGACAGATAGACAGACGGACATCATTGTGTCACCTATATCGAGCTTTCCGCAGCTAAAGCTACGGGCTCGATAATAATTGAGCAAGGGTCATACATGTATTCCACTGGAAAAGTGCTGAATTTGCTCAATTATAAAATGGATCAGGTCTTGTTTACTATGGAACAGTGGTCATGGATCAGGTCCTGTTAACTATGGAACAGTGGTAATGAATCGGATCATGTTTACTATGGAACAGTGGTAATGAATCAGATCATAGGGCGTATCACATTGGGCACACCGGTTCTCCTCAGATCACCGAAGTTAAGCAACGTTAAGCTCGGTCAATACTTGGATGGGTGACCGGGTGCTGTACTGGCTGGGCTGATCAGTGGCCAGGATTATAGAAACTGTGGACACTCTCGTGTTCTGGCACATGCTGGCACGGGTTATCGTGATATGACTGAAAAAATGTTCAAAACGATGTTAAATCTCCTATGGAACAGTAGTAATGATCGTGTCCTGTTTACTACGGAACAGTGGTAATGGATTGGGTCCTCTTTACTATGGGGTGAGTGAGTGAGTAGGATTTAACGTCGTTTTCAACATTTTTTCATTCATATCACGACGGTGCCTACATGTGCAAGGACACGGGAGTGCCCACAGATCCTATTATCCTGGACACTGATCAGCCCAGCCAGTACAGCACCCGGTCACCCATCCAAGTATTGACCGGGCTCAACAATTGCTTAACTCCGGTGATCTGACGAGAACCAGGGTGTTCAATGTGATACACCGTACTCTGTTTACTATGGAACATAGGTAATGGATCATATGCAGTTTACTATAGAACAGTGGTAATGGATCATATGCAGTTTACTATAGAACAGTGGTAATGGATCATATACAGATTACTATGGAACAGTGGTAATGGATCATGTGCAGTTTACTATAGAACAGTGGTAATGGATCATATACAGTTTACGGTAATTCCCCTAATGATTCAATCACAGAAAGTTGACTTTTCAACTCTTTTATTCAAACACTGAGAAAAAGTAGCATTCCCATTCTTCATTCAAATTGAAGAAACGCCAGAGAAGGATGAAATGTGACACTTTGTAGCTGGTGCTATGAAGAATATTTCCAGATATAAGCCATTTTTGCTGCACTTCCGGTGATCGAATTATTAGGAGAATTACTGTACTATGGAACAGTGGTAATGGATCAGGCATGTTTACCGTGAAGAAGATAATGGATTGGGTCCTGTTCCCTACATTGTTTCAAACAGTGATGGATAAGGTCCGGTTTACTATAAAAAGAAACAGTGATACATGTAATGGATCAGACCTAGTTGATTATGGAACATTGAAAATGGACCAGACTCAATTTACTATACATGTAGAACAGTGATAATGGATCACATCATGTTTACCATGGAACAAATCAGGTTCTGTTTATCATGGAACAGGGATAATGTATCAGGTTATATAAATTCCTATTAAACAGTGGTGGTGTCTTCGGCTCAATGTCCTATGGAACAGCACTGATTTATTAGGAAAATTTTGAAAATAGCATCAACACTTCTGAGTACCCTGACCAATGTGGCAACATGCAAGTACATGTACGTTTCTTAGCTAAACCATCAAATCCAGGATACCTCTGCAGAATATTTTCATTTTTCAACGATTTCCAGTAATCCTGTAGGCCTGAATCTGGAAGCTCCTTTCTAGTATCCTTCCCTTTCTTTGATCACCAGGTATGGATCATCAGACACATGGCAGGTGAGAATGGACTGATGGCATTGCACCAACTGTACAGACCTGGAAAATACAAGTTGGATAATAACCAGGATTAGACATCAGTATGTTTTTAGGTGAATATATAGTCAACAAAAAAGTTATAAAGATCCGAGTCACACGCCTACTTGTAATAGCTTTGATTATAATTCCAAATATTGCGTGACAATGGGAATAGAGTTCAACAAATAGGAGAAATGTCCCTGCCGTAAATAAAATATCTGCTGCATAAAACGATTGTCAGATGAATATTGTATGCAGGGTTCTATCATCATATGTGTTCAGATGAATGTTCAAGGGATGATGATTGGTTGTTCTGTAGAAAACAACACTTTTCTGAGACTATCATTGAGACATTTGGTTTCCTGTAAGATCATCTACATGTACATGTGTGTGACTGATCTTGGAAAGTGATCTGCTCCATTCTGATACTTCTACTAGCAGTTACCATGGTTACCTCTGGTAAACATGACAGAAATGTCTGGTCAAAAGATTTGGATGCATGAGCCAATCGGATGAAATGTGTCATCAGCTGACATTTTGCAAGTCATGTGATGCCCTACACAGCGAAATATTCACCAGCCAGTACTGTGTGGTTCACAACTGAACAGTACTGGCAGGAAAGGTCCTGTTACCAGCAGGTTTACTGTGCAGTAACCGCACGGTTAGCATCCGCTGGTAATTATCCAGTGGGCGAACGGACAGTACCTTTCAGTTGGTAACTGGATCGTTACTGTATGGTAACTGGTCGGTAATTGTCAGGTAACCAGCAGGTGAATAACCTGTAAGTAACCACACGGTAACCATGCAGTACTGCCAGTAAGCAGCCAGTTACTGGTTCATTTTTAAATGCACAGTACTGTAAGGGGACCTTTCCTGCCAGTTCTGTTCAGTTGTGGACTGCACGGTACTGGCTGGTGATGGTAACCAGCTGGAAATGGCTGACAAGTGAAGGTTTGGCTGTGTACTTGTTTGAAATTATGGTTCCAGAAGACCTCTCAAATGTTGTGTAATTATTCATATTTATAAAATCTGTTCAAAGCCAAGGAATACATTTAGATATTTTATTAATGACGTCCAAAGTATAAAATTCACAGTATTTCTAAAAATCTGTACTAGTAAAGTATCAGATATAATTCCACAAAAACATAGATGGTGGATTCCCAAAATACCCATTTGAGTAGAATACCCAAATGTCTTTCTGCCTGCATCATCCCACTGTTGTCTTTCTGCCTGCATCATCCCACTGTTGTCTTTCTGCCTGCATCATCCCACTGTTGTCTTTCTGCCTGCATCATCCCACTGTTGTCTTTCTGCCTGCATCATCCCACTGTTGTCTTTCTGCCTGCATCATCCCACTGTTGTCTTTCTGCCTGCATCATCCCACTGTTGTCTTTCTGCCTGCATCATCCCACTGTTGTCTTTCTGCCTGCATCATCCCACTGTTGTCTTTCTGCCTGCATCATCCCACTGTGTCTTTCTGCCTGCCTGCCTGCATCATCCCACTGTTGTCTTCTGCCTGCATCATCCCACTGTTGTCTTTCTGCCTGCATCATCCCACTGTTGTCTTTCTGCCTGCATCATCCCACTGTTGTCTTTCTGCCTGCATCATCCCACTGTTGTCTTTCTGCCTGCATCATCCCACTGTTGTCTTTCTGCCTGCATCATCCCACTGCTGTCTCTTTCTGCCTGCATCATCCCACTGTTGTCTTTCTGCCTGCATCATCCCACTGTTGTCTTTCTGCCTGCATCATCCCACTGCTTGTCTTTCTGCCTGCATCATCCCACTGTTGTCTTTCTGCCTGCATCATCCCACTGTTGTCTTTCTGCCTGCATCATCCCACTGTTGTCCTGCATCATCTGTTGTCCTGCCTGCATCATCCCACTGTTGTCTTTCTGCCTGCATCATCCCACTGTTGTCTTTCTGCCTGCATCATCCCACTGTTCTTTCTGCCTGCATCATCCCACTGTTGTCTTTCTGCCTGCATCATCCCACTGTTGTCTTTCTGCCTGCATCATCCCACTGTTGTCTTTCTGCCTGCATCATCCCACTGTTGTCTTTCTGCCTGCATCATCCCACTGTTGTCTTTTTAGATAACAGGAACATATCCATGTGCCATAACAGGAACATATCCATGTGCCATAACAGGAACATATCCATGTGCCATAACAGGAACATATCCATGTGCCATAACAGGAACATATCCATGTGCCATAACAGGAACATATCCATGTGCCATAACAGGAACATATCCATGTGCCATAACAGGAACATATCCATGTGCCATAACAGGAACATATCCATGTGCCATAACAGGAACATATCCATGTGCCATAACAGGAACATATCCATGTGACATAACAGGAACATATCCATGTGCCATAACAGGAACATATCCATGTGCCATAACAGGAACATATCCATGTGCCATAACAGGAACATATCCATGTGCCATAACAGGAACATATCCATGTGCCATAACAGGAACATATCCATGTGCCATAACAGGAACATATCCATGTGCCATAACAGGAACATATCCATGTGCCATAACAGGAACATATCCATGTGCCATAACAGGAACATATCCATGTGCCATAACAGGAACATATCCATGTGACATAACAGGAACATATCCATGTGCCATAACAGGAACATATCCATGTGACATAACAGGAACATATCCATGTGCCATAACAGGAACATATCCATGTGCCATAACAGGAACATATCCATGTGCCATAACAGGAACATATCCATGTGCCATAACAGGAACATATCCATGTGCCATAACAGGAACATATCCATGTGCCATAACAGGAACATATCCATGTGCCATAACAGGAACATATCCATGTGCCATAACAGGAACATATCCATGTGCCATAACAGGAACATATCCATGTGACATAACAGGAACATATCCATGTGCCATAACAGGAACATATCCATGTGCCATAACAGGAACATATCCATGTGCCATAACAGGAACATATCCATGTGACATAACAGGAACATATCCATGTGCCATAACAGGAACATATCCATGTGCCATAACAGGAACATATCCATGTGCCATAACAGGAACATATCCATGTGCCATAACAGGAACATAGCATCAAAGCGTTCGATCACCTCAACGGCGCTTCATATAGACTGCCACTCGCCATCGCTTTTAATTGCTGTATCAATTGACTGGTATAGCTGATTCAAGGCAAGTGCCTCCTTGGCCTGTAGAAACAGTAACATTTTTGTCGATCTCATTGGGGAGGGGGAAATGCGGAGGAAATGCGCACTGCGTGGGAAAGGATTGTGACGTCGCTTCCGGTTTGAGGTCACTTCCGGGTCACTGCGTATACACAGTGTGCAATTCCGGGAGGTGCATTGTGGGATTGGGGGTGCATGGAAAACTCGGACTTGCAAAAAATCCAGACATCTCTTAAAATATTTTGAGGGGGCGTCATTTGAATGTGAATCTTGACTTTTGACCTTGGGTTGGCATGGCAACGACCTTTTGACCTTTGTCTTCGAGGTAATTTCTGGTCACCTGACTGGCGGGTAAATGCAAAAATAGGATTCCGGAAACCCCATAAATCAGGAAAAATGAACAGCACCTGTCGCCATGAATGACAATCAAAAATAGATCAGATATAGAATGGCGATCAGAGATCCTTTTCTCATCGCGATAGTAACAGGCGTCAATATTCAGCCGTCGTCCATAAAAGAATTTCCGCGTCGAGAATCGAAAGAGCTAGTTCGTATGGCAGCCAGCACCAATTCCAAATGTGTATGAAGTAAAAATAATAAAAACACAAGATGGTTTCCTACAAGAGAGAAGCGGTCAGTCGCTTTCAATGATGCCTTCACTGTTAACACAACCTTGAGACACCGCCGAATCCACCCCATATGGGCCCACCAATTGGAGTAGGCCATCTCTATACGTTCACGGTCATCGGCCCGCGGGAGTGTGGGAAGACCTCCAGGATGATCAAATTCTTAGAGAAAGGGTCCCTCCGTTATACCCGTATAGTCTGGTGCTACAGTCAGTGACAGCTCGCCTATGAGACTATGCTTTTAAAGAACGTAAGCTTCGTTCCAGGCATTCATTCCCATATCGATCAAGCGTACTACTTCAACCCCGGCCAGACCAACGTGGTAGTACTGAATGATCTGGTGGGCGGTCAAGGACAATTCACACTTCGCTGAATTGTTCATCATAGAGTCACATCATCGGAATGTTTCTGTCATTTATTTGACCCAGAATCTCTTTTCCCAAGGGAAGGCGTCCAGAGATATTGCCTTGGACTGTCAATATGTCGTGTTGTTCAGCAATCTCATCGACAGAGCGCAGATAAATGTGTTCGGAAGTAGAATTTATCCTCAGACCAGCGACTATGTTTTGGCAGACGTTTCAATTCAGTATGGCTACCGGTTCGTAGACCTCCCGAAGATCGCCGATTGACGAATCACCTGTTACCGGACGAAGGGCCATAAAACCAAGCGTCATTTGGAAGAGGATATGGGGTTTCCACAACCAGAGGCTCTGCTGAGATGAAGGGGATAAAAATTTAACATGAATATGTTTGTTGTTAATTTTCTCTTTCTCGCTCTGATGGACGGTCGGTCGTGACCCTATATGGTTCGTTCATGATAACCAGCGTTAGTCAGGTTGGCTGAGTAGTTTAAGGCGCCAGTCTTAAGCTCTGGTGCACACATGTGGGGACGTGGGAAATCCCACTCCCGAGACACACCTTTTTGTTATACCACGACAGGTTGTAAAACCATTGTACAGATCTACCGCTATATATGGATAATTTTGACCCTGATAGCCAGCTTTGTCGGGAAGGCGGGTGGATCAAGGCGCTTGTCTCAAGAGCCATCATATTGCCTTCACCGGGGGTATGAGTATACTGGTCTGCACATGTGGGCGTGGGTTCGCCTCCAACTCCTGACACTCACCATTTTACATATCATAATAACCAAATCCAACGACCCGTACCCGGTACCTTACAGGGAAGTTAACTCTACCAGACTCTCTTTCATCTGAATGCGTTAAGGCGTTCAAACAATAGAAAAAGTTTTGGGTGTGTGTGTACATTGGATTTTACCCCTCAGCGTTAGGGCGTCACTGCATTAAGACGGGCTTTGAGGGTGTTACCCTGTACTCGAACATATCCATGTGCCATAACAGGAACATATCCATGTGCCAGCTTTCTTCTTCTTCCATTGGTCATGATCCCTTCAATATTGTAACATATATGATCATGATCATGTACACATAAGACATGGATCATTGCTCTAATCATCCAGCATATTTAACTGCTCTTAATTTAAAGCGTTCAATTTCAATATGAGATGAAAAATTTCACCTGTATTAATAATTAACTTAACACAGGTGAATATTTATTATACATGTACCTGTCACATTTATGTGTTTTAACTGCTAGGCTGATAACAATACATAAAGCACCCCAGCTTGAATTTTTTATGATCACGGACAGGCGGACAGGCAGACAATAATACAATATTTTAGCATTTGTACTGGACAGAAAATCTCTCTCATAACAGGTTAATTGTAAGAGACAAATCAATGTGACAGGACTGGTCAGGTATTGGAGTATATTGATCACCGTAACCACACCGAGACCAACATCTCAATCAATCGTGTGTTCCAAGGAAAGTCAGACATTAAGCTTTTGTGTGGCTAATGACACCCAGAAGACACAATAGAATGAGATTAAGAGACTTCCTCTGGAACTGGCTACAATATCTGAATTGCATGAGCTAGCCTTCAACCGCACTGTCTTCACCTGAGAGAGAGAGAGGGAGAAAGCTGTCCAATCCGATAACTCGATCCATCGTGTGGGACGATTCAATGTCGTGACCGTGACAGTCCTAATCCTGTCATCGCTCTCCGATAATCATTTATGGCGTTGGCCGAACCCCCTTGATGGCAGTCATCATGAGTGGGTATTCATTTAGGACCAGTAGGAATATTGTGATCTTTATTGGCTTTCATAACACAGGACAATGGCGACTATTGTTCACCCGTGCACCTCGGGTAATAGGGAGCGCCAACATAGAGCAGTAATGCATGCAACACCAGACCCATATGTCAGCTAGACTTGATTTAGACCCTGATGAACAATAAGCACAGGCTGCCTTCATCTTCATGGACGAGATTAATCAGTCAACTCTTCAGAGTGAAATTGAACTGATCATTACCTGGAGAAAATGGGGTATTTAAAGAACATTGGCGAATGATCCCCAGGTAAATGTAATAGAGTGACCGGGCTTCCGATCGTTTGCGCCGCTTTCTTTAAAAGGGCGAATGAGGCGATGGTGTTTCTAGAAAACGAGGGTAAATGAGGGAATCGCCTGATACAGGATATACCTGGAGTTAGTAGATCGTCCGCAGGACAAAGACGCCATCCTTGGCCTCATATCAGCAGCATGCTTCAAGTCACCGCTGATAGATTCTGTCCTGATTGGATTGATAGATCATCATCAGCCTGTCACATGACGGTGCAATGCCAGTCTGGGATAAGGTTACAGCGCAACCTCCCATAATCATTAAACCATATTTTTTTCCTCACTGCACAAAAAGAAAAAAAAAAAACATCCCTCACAAAATCATCTCCTGGAACGTTTCATTTACAGACACACTTTCTGAAAAACGTTTGTAACAGCAAACTAAAACAAATATTTCTTTCCACTTTCTCATTACATCGACCACTACAGTGATCATAACCTGTCTACAATAACATCTGCGTATAAAAACTGGCTTTTATCATTCTCTGAAAGTTGGTTATATATAGCTTAACCTTAATGTACCTTTCCAGATTATAAGACTATGCATAGACATGTGACATGCTGCATACATGTACCTGTAGCTCCTGGTTTATATTTTTTGATTCCTGCTTGTGCTTTATAATCAGGCTTTTGTTATCTTTCAAATCAAGTTGAATCACAATCTAATATTAAAGTGCTACTTGAAACAAAAAAAAAACAAAAAAATATTTTTAAAATCTGATATTTTGACCATGTAGATGTAGTTCTTTTTATATAAATCATTATTGTATGAGAGAATCTAAGAAGTAACATGGATTTCAATAAGATTTTAGGGTTCAATCAAAATGTGCACTCAACATGCTATCTTAGCCTATATTCATTGATGGGAGAATACACAGTGTAAACTCCTACAGCCTGCATCCATTCCTTGGGAGAATACACAGTGTAAACTCCTACAGCCTGCATCCATTCCTTGGGAGAATACACAGTGTAAACTCCTACAGCCTGCATCCATTCCTTGGGAGAATACACAGTGTAAACTCCTACAGCCTGCATCCATTCCTTGGGAGAATACACAGTGTAAACTCCTCCAGCCTGCATCCATTCCTTGGGAGAATACACAGTGTAAACTCCTACAGCCTGCATCCATTCCTTGGGAGAATACACAGTGTAAACTCCTCCAGCCTGCATCCATTCCTTGGGAGAATGACATGTGTAGTAACCTTACAGCCCAAAATCCATTCTGGGAGAATACAATAGTAAATCTACAGCTCATGGCATCCATCTCTTTCTTTGGGAGAATACACAGTGTAATCTCCTACAGCCTGCATCCATTCCCTTTTGGGAGAATACATGAAAAATTTCCTACAGCCTGCATCCATTCCTTGGGAGAACACACAGTGTAAACTCCTACAGCCTGCATCCATTCCTTGGGAGAATACACAGTGTAAACTCCTACAGCCTGCATCCATTCCTTGGGAGAATACAGCAAACTCCAAGCAGCCTGCATCCATTCCTTTGGGAGAACACAGTGTAAACTCCCCACAGCCTGCATCCATTCCTTGGGAGAATACACAGTGTAAACTCCTACAGCCTGCATCCATTCCTTGGGAGAATACACAGTGTAAACTCCTACAGCCTGCATCCATTCCTTGGGAGAATACACAGTGTAAACTCCTACAGCCTGCATCCATTCCTTGGGAGAATACACAGTGTAAACTCCTACAGCCTGCATCCATTCCTTGGGAGAATACACAGTGTAAACTCCTACAGCCTGCATCCATTCCTTGGGAGAATACACAGTGTAAACTCCTCCAGCCTGCATCCATTCCTTGGGAGAATACACAGTGTAAACTCCTCCAGCCTGCATCCATTCCTTGGGAGAATACACAGTGTAAACTCCTACAGCCTGCATCCATTCCTTGGGAGAATACACAGTGTAAACTCCTACAGCCTGCATCCATTCCTTGGGAGAATACACAGTGTAAACTCCTACAGCCTGCATCCATTCCTTGGGAGGATACACAGTGTAAACTCCTACAGCCTGCATCCATTCCTTGGGAGAATACACAGTGTAAACTCCTACAGCCTGCATCCATTCCTTGGGAGAATACACAGTGTAATCTCCTACAGCCTGCATCCATTCCTTGGGAGAATACACAGTGTAATCTCCTACAGCCTGCATCCATTCCTTGGGAGAATACACAGTGTAAACTCCTACAGCCTGCATCCATTCCTTGGGAGAATACACAGTGTAAACTCCTACAGCCTGCATCCATTTCTTGGGAGAATACACAGTGTAAACTCCTACAGCCTGCATCCATTCCTGGGAGAATACACACAGTGTAAACTCCTACAGCCTGCATCCATTCCTTCTTGGGAGAATACACAGTGTAAACTCCTACAGCCTGCATCCATTCCTTGTAAACTCCTACAGCCTGCATCCATTCCTTGGGAGAATACACAGTGTAAACTCCTACAGCCTGCATCCATTCCTTGGGAGAATACACAGTGTAAACTCCTCCAGCCTGCATCCATTCCTTGGGAGAATACACAGTGTAAACTCCTACAGCCTGCATCCATTCCTTGGGAGAATACACAGTGTAAACTCCTACAGCCTGCATCCATTCCTTGGGAGAATACACAGTGTAAACTCCTACAGCCTGCATCCATTCCTTGGGAGAATACACAGTGTAAACTCCTACAGCCTGCATCCATTCCTTGGGAGAATACACAGTGTAAACTCCTACAGCCTGCATCCATTCCTTGGGAGAATACACAGTGTAAACTCCTACAGCCTGCATCCATTCCTTGGGAGAATACACAGTGTAAACTCCTACAGCCTGCATCCATTCCTGGGGAGAATACACAGTGTAAACTCCTACAGCCTGCATCCATTCCTTGGGAGAATACACAGTGTAAACTCCTACAGCCTGCATCCATTCCTTGGGAGAATACACAGTGTAAACTCCTACAGCCTGCATCCATTCCTTGGGAGAATACACAGTGTAAACTCCTCCAGCCTGCATCCATTCCTTGGGAGAATACACAGTGTAAACTCCTCCAGCCTGCATCCATTCCTTGGGAGAATACACAGTGTAAACTCCTACAGCCTGCATCCATTCCTTGGGAGAATACACAGTGTAAACTCCTACAGCCTGCATCCATTCCTTGGGAGAATACACAGTGTAAACTCCTACAGCCTGCATCCATTCCTTGGGAGAATACACAGTGTAAACTCCTACAGCCTGCATCCATTCCTTGGGAGAATACACAGTGTAAACTCCTCCAGCCTGCATCCATTCCTTGGGAGAATACACAGTGTAAACTCCTCCAGCCTGCATCCATTCCTTGGGAGAATACACAGTGTAAACTCCTACAGCCTGCATCCATTCCTTGGGAGAATACACAGTGTAAACTCCTACAGCCTGCATCCATTCCTTGGGAGAATACACAGTGTAAACTCCTACAGCCTGCATCCATTCCTTGGGAGAATACACAGTGTAAACTCCTACAGCCTGCATCCATTCCTTGGGAGAATACACAGTGTAAACTCCTACAGCCTGCATCCATTCCTTGGGAGAATACACAGTGTAAACTCCTACAGCCTGCATCCATTCCTTGGGAGAATACACAGTGTAAACTCCTACAGCCTGCATCCATTCCTTGGGAGAATACACAGTGTAAACTCCTACAGCCTGCATCCATTCCTTGGGAGAATACACAGTGTAAACTCCTACAGCCTGCATCCATTCCTTGGGAGAATACACAGTGTAAACTCCTACAGCCTGCATCCATTCCTTGGGAGAATACACAGGCTATATTCCAACAGCTTTCATTCATTGATGAGGAGAGAGAGAGAGAGAGAGAGAGAATTAAGGTTTAACGTCGCGTTTCATTGATGAGGAGAATACACAGCCTATATTCCTGCAGCATGCATGATGGAGACAATACAAAGCATATATTCCTACAGTCTGCATTCATTGATGGGGAAAATACACAGGCTATATTCCTACAGCCTGCATTATTTGGTGGGGAGAATACAAGCTTTCATTCCTGCTGCATGCATTATGGGGAGAATACACAAACTATATTCCTGCATCATGCATTCATTGATGGTGAGAATACACAGGTTATATTCCTACAGCCTGTATTCATTGATGGGGAGAATATAAAGGCTATATTCTTACAGCCTGCACTAACTGATGGGGAGAATACAAGCCTATATTCCTGGGGAGAATATAAAGGCTATATTCTTACAGCCTGCACTAACTGATGGGGAGAATACAAGCCTATATTCCTACAGCCTGCATTCACTGATGGGGAGAATACAAAGCCTATATTCCTACAGCCTGCATTCACTGATGGGGAGAATACAAAGACTATATTCCTACAACCTGCATTCATTGATGAGATGAATACACAGGTTATATTCCTACAGCCTGTATTCATTGATGGGGAGAATATAAAGCCTATATTCCTACAGCCTGCATTCATTGATGAGACGAATACACAGGTTATATTCCTACAGCCTGTATTCATTGATGGGGAGAATATAAAGGCTATATTCTTACAGCCTGCATTCACTGATGGGGAGAATACAAAGCCTATATTCCTACAGCCTGCATTCATTGATGGGGAGAATACAAAGCCTATATTCCTACAGCCTGCATTCACTGATGGGGAGAATACAAAGCCTATATTCATTGATGAGGAGAATAAATGACCTATATTCATACTGCCTGCATTCATCGATGGGGAGAATACACCGGCTATATTCCTGCATTTCATGGTTTTAACAGAATTTCTTCATACAAAGGATATGCTCTCAATTTTTAATCAGGCTAATATCTTGACCATGGGGAAGAAATATAATTCTCTAAATACCGGGCTTGTTATTCAAGAATTCTGTAATGGGAGTCGTGTTACAGAACCTTCAAGCAAAACATAATTGAGACATTGTGCTTGGATATGTGTTCGCCAGATGTAATGTTGGCGACTATTGATGTTCAGTATTTCTGGCATATCACGGGGCGGGGCAATTTCAATAAACCGGAGCGGCCTGTAGACATTTCTAACACAATCCTAGGAGCACATTTGAGAGCTTGTTTATTTCTACACCTGCAGATATTTGTGGTCGTTTATCTGTTATCCCAGACACTTTAGCCATTTCTCCTCTTTCTCCCTGAATTAAATCCCTTCTACTGCTGTGGATTAAATGTCATGCCAGGAATTCTACTAAACAATTGAAAACTGTGGTTTCAAAGTTTGTAATTCTACCCACAATGCCGCTGTCTAATCTAATTTTTATTATGACAGTCTAAACTTTCCCACTGTCATTATTTCCAAGTTCACTCGACCTGTTCAAGTTAATATATCTTGTTTGTGGGACAGAAATTCACTTTCGATGTGGTCTGTCATGTGAAATAGATGAACATTTAGAGTATGCCAGGGTGTTAGTTGGGATATAAAATCTGCCTCATCTCGATATATTTGGACAGGCTACATCCCCGTTTTTCCCATTTGTTCCATTTTTAATTTTCAAATTTAAGCCTGTCCAAATTTGACATTGAATGTCCAATGGACAGAAGGAAGAGTCTTCAGCTGAATACCATAGAATATGCTACTGTCAAACAGATTTCTCCAACTCCACCATAACATGGGCATTAGGATATCAGGAGAGGGGTTTCCAGTGTTTAATTACTAGACAACTGGGTATACATGTAGGAAAATAACATAGGATGTGGGTGCTGAGAGGTCCGCCACACAAACTGATCCCTTCTCCGAGTGATACCCATGCCTAGACACACCCCCTCCCCCGCTTTTGTGTCAATACAGCAGAAGTATTGATATCATGTTACAGGAACCATGCCTAGACTACCCCCTACCTTCTTTTGTGTCAATGCAGCAGAGATATTGATATCATGTTACAGGAACCATGCTTAGACTACCCCCTACCCCCTTTTGTGTCAATGCAGCAGAGATATTGATATCATGTTACAGGAACCATGCTTAGACTACCCCCTACCCCCTTTTGTGTCAATGCAGCAGAGATATTGATATCATGTTACAGGAACCATGCCTAGACTACCCCCTACCCCCTTTTGTGTCAATGCAGCAGAGATATTGATATCATGTTACAGGAACCATGCCTAGACACACCCCCTCCCCCGCTTTTGTGTCAATACAGCAGAAGTATTGATATCATGTTACAGGAACCATGCCTGTACTTCTGCCCCCCACACTCCTTTGTGTCAATGCAGAGATATTGATATCATGTTACAGGTGGAACCAAGCTTAGGCTACCCTCTCATACCCCTTTTAGTCAATGCAGCAGTAGGTGATATTGTATTGTAAGCAGAGATGGTGAAACCATGCTTAGATCTACCCCTACCCCCCTTTTTGTGTCAATGCAGTATGAGATATTGATATCATGTTAGCAGAACCCAGCTGCCTAGACTACCCCCTACCCCCTTTTGTGTCAATGCAGCAGAGATATTGATATCATGTTACAGGAACCATGCCTAGACACACCCCCTCCCCCGCTTTTGTGTCAATACAGCAGAAGTATTGATATCATGTTACAGGAACCATGCCTAGACTACCCCCTACCCCCTTTTGTGTCAATGCAGCAGAGATATTGATATCATGTTACAGGAACCATGCTTAGGCTACCCCCTACCCCCTTTTGTGTCAATGCAGCAGAGATATTGATATCATGTTACAGGAACCATGCCTAGACTACCCCCTACCCCCTTTTGTGTCAATGCAGCAGAGATATTGATATCATGTTACAGGACTTACTAACACTTTATATTCAAAGCCACAAACTGTAATGGTGGAACAAATATTAGTAGTTAACCTTGAAACAGCATACATCTCAAATACGTACATGTACTGGCTTTGAGAGCAATCCAATAGATCCCCACTGGGATTGAACAAATCAATCATTAATCATTATCCCCCCCTCACTGGGATTGAACAAATCAATCATCAATCATCAATCATTATCTATCCCCCAGAATGAAGTTACAACTATAACTTCTGCACTTCTGAAACGAGTTTGATACCAGACAACAGAGATACAGTAGAATGTCTACATGTCATCTGGCACAGCGATTCGTCTTCAGTGAAGCAAAATTACAGATCCAGTAGAATGAAATGAATTGACTTAAAGGTGTTATCAAATGGACTTAATACAGATAATACAAATCTATAATATTTTCAGTTCCTATTTTCATTGCAGCTGCCACATGTTACGATGTGAAAGCACAGAAACCAGCTTTGGTCATTCAACATACATGTAATATTCACATCAGAGTTTTACTCACACATCCATTTACTTGGAGATCATCCAAGTGTGAACTCTTTCAGCACCATGAAAAGGAATAAGACTCTTTGAACGCCCCATGTCAGTCTGGTGCAATCCCCGTTTGGGTGGACAAGGACAGACAAAACATCCGCATAAAGTACGTTAATAGTTCACATACATGTACACTTTTTATTTTGAATTTGATTGCCATTTAGCTTCAGAACATTCAATCTCTCCAAATAACTTTAAACAGAAAATCAAACAAATTGATGTCTGTGCATGTACTGCTCAGGTGTGATCACTTAATAAATGGACCCTGGACTGGAGAATCTCAGTGAGTAACATAAAACTAAATTCGTGTTTTAGCAAAATGTAGTAAAGTGGTGAATTAGATACAATTCCCCGAGCAGATGTTGAGACAGTTATTTTGTTCCTGATACGTTAAATGTTTAATCTCCATGTCAATACCTGCAATAACAGGTTACATGTATAATAGATTTACTTGGGAGTATTCAAATAATTTTATTTTTCCATTGGTCATCATTTCCACTCAATGGTCCAAATTGACCAACAAGTCCTCCACTCCCTCCCTGATGAACCACTCCCTGCCCAATGAACCACTTCTTCCCCGATGAAATGACATCCATGGTTCTGATAATTAATAACCAATAACTGGGACAGCTCCACTTTGTACATGTATGCAATGGAGATATAGTAATATGTCATCGTGACAGCTCGATATTGAGAGGCTTGCTTTTGATGTTGTTAACGATTTAATGAAATGATTTAGGATTTACAACTATGAATGATGAGATATTCCAACTCAGAGAATCAAGTTTTTAAGTCAGATGAAGAATAAGGATAAACGTGAAGAAATCAATCCAGGGCACAAAGACCGGGTTGTGAGAGATTCGAAGAGGAGATTAGCCATTCAGCGCTGTTATAGCGCTGGAGCGTAAGCTTCTCTAACTGTTTGTTGTTAAGTGATTATGATAGAGAGATCAGTGCGACTATTGTAAATCCAGTCATCTCTCTTGTCTGATCAGGCTATCTAATTTCTCTCATCTCCTGCACAAATGCTATAATTAATTGGATTCCCTCGCCTCATTAAATAAATACCTCATCCAACAGCATTATCGTATGGAAGGGGACATGGCCAGAATGGAGGCCTTCTCTACAAACTAGTCTCTAACGAGGGATAAAGGGAAATTGATTTATTTTTTTCCCGTTAATATTACTGTTATCAACAAGGGATCATCCAAACTTATCAATAACTTATTAAGTCTGAACTAATGAAGATGTGTTTGAACTAATAAAGACATGTCATAACTAATAAAGACATGTCTCAACTAATAAAGAAGTGTTTGAACTGTTGAATATGTGTCTGGACATTGATGATATGTCTAAACTATAGATGCATCTGAAATAATTGACATAACTAATAAATGTGTCTGAAACTAATAAAACTGTATCTGGATTAATTGAAATGTCTTAAATATGAAAGAAAGATGTGTTTGGGCTAATTGACATGTCTGTTACTAATTTACATTTCTATAACTAGTAAATATGAATCCGAACTATTGAAGCTGTGTCTGAACTACTAAAGATGTGTCTGTACTAAGAGATGTGTTTAAAGTCTTGTCTATTTAAGATGGGTCTGAACTGTTGACGATGTGTCTAAACTGTTGAACATGTGTCTGAACTAATGAGGATGTGTCTGAACTGTTGATGTGTCTGAACTGTTGATGTGTCTGAACTAATGAAGATGTCTGAAATGTTGATGTGTCTAAACTGTTGAAGATGTGTCTGAACTGTTGATGTGTCTGAACTGTTGAAGCTGTGTCTGAACTAATGAAGATGTGTCTGAACTAATGAAGATGAGTCTGAACTGTTGATGTGTCTGAACTGTTGATGATGTGTCTGTACTGTTGATGTGTCTGAACTGTTGATGTGTCAGAACTGTTGATGTGTCAGAACTGTTGATGTGTCTGAACTGTTGATGATGTGCCTGAACTAATGAAGATGTGTCTGAACTGTTGATGATGTGTCTGAACTGTTGATGTGTCTGAACTAATGAAGATGTGTCTGAACTGTTGATGCATCTGAAATAATTGACATAACTAATAAATGTGTCTGAAACTAATAAAACTGTATCTGAATTAATTGAAATGTCTTAAATATGAAAGAAAGATGTGTTTGGGCTAATTGACATGTCTGTTACTAATTGACATTTCTATAACTAGTAAATATGAATCCGAACTATTGACGCTGTGTCTGAACTACTAAAGATGTGTCTGTACTAAGAGATGTGTTTGAAGTCTGTCTATTTAAGATGGGTCTGAACTGTTGACGATGTGTCTAAACTGTTGAACATGTGTCTGAACAAATGAACATGTGTCTGAACTGTTGATGTGTCTGAACTGTTGATGTGTCTGAACTGTTGATGTGTCTGAACTAATGAAGCTGTCTGAAATGTTGATGTGTCTAAACTGTTGAAGATGTGTCTGAACTGTTGATGTGTCTGAACTGTTGAAGCTGTGTCTGAACTAATGAAGATGAGTCTGAACTGTTGATGTGTCTGAACTGTTGATGATGTGTCTGTACTGTTGATGTGTCTGAACTGTTGATGTGTCAGAACTGTTGATGTGTCTGAACTGTTGACGATGTGCCTGAACTAATGAAGATGTGTCTGAACTGTTGATTTGTCTGAACTGTTGATGTGTCTGAACTAATGAAGATGTGTCTGAACTGTTGATGATGTGTCTGAACTGTTGATGTGTCTGAACTAATGAAGATGTGTCTGAACTGTTGATGACGTGTCTGAACTAATGACGATGTGTTTGAACTAATGAAGATGTGTCTGAACTGTTGAAGATTTGTCTGAACTAATGAAGATTTGTTTGAACTAATGAAGATGAGTCTGAACTGTAGATGATGTGTCTGAAATGTTGATGTGTCTAAACAGTTGAAGATGTGTCTGAACTGTTGAAGATGTGTCTGAACTGTTGAAGATGTGTCTGAACTAATGAAGATGTGTCTGAACTGTGGACGATGTGTCTAAATTTAACTAATGAAGATGTGTCTGAAATAATGAAGATATGTCTGAACTAATGAAGATATGTCTGAATTCATGAAGATATGTCTGAACTAAAGAAGATATGTCTGAATTAATGAAGATGGGTCTGTGCTGATGAAGATTTGTCTGAACTGATGTTGAAGATGTGTCTGAACTAATGAAGATGTGTCTGAACTGTTGATGTGTCTAAACTAATGAAAATGTGTCCAAACTAATGAAGGTTGTCTGAACTAATGAAGATATGTCTGAATTAATGAAGATATGTCTGAACTAATGAAGATATGTCTGAATTAATAAAGATGTGTCTGAACTAATGAAGATGTGTCTGAACTGTTGATGATGTGTCTGAACTGTTGATGATGTGTCTGAACTAATGAAGATATGTCTGAATTAATGAAGATGTGTCTGAACTAATGAAGCTATGTCTGAACTAATGGAGATGTAAAGAAGATGTGTCTGAACTAATGGAGATGTAAAGAAGATGTGTCTAAACTAATGAAGCTATGTCTGAACTAATGAAGATGTGTCTGAACTAATGGAGATGTAAAGAAGATGTGTCTGAACTAATGAAGATGTGTCTGAACTAAAGATGTGTCAGAACTAATGAAGATGTGTCTGAACTAATGGAGATGTAAAGAAGATGTGTCTGAACTAATGAAGATGTAAAGAAGATGTGTCTGAACTAAAGATGTGTCAGAACTAATGAAGATGTGTCTGAACTAATGGAGATGTAAAGAAGATGTGTCTGAACTAATGAAGATGTAAAGAAGATGTGTCTGAACTAAAGATGTGTCAGAACTAATGAAGATGTGTCTGAACTAATGAAGATGTGTCTGAACTAAAGATGTGTCAGAACTAATGAAGATGTGTCTGAACTAATGGAGATGTAAAGAAGATGTGTCAGAACTAATGAAGATGTGTCTGAACACAATATCAGGTTACATGTACATAGGCCATTTTCAAGACAAAATAGCAGCAAAGATAATACCAAAGCCTCCTTTACAGACATAAATTTAAGGGATTTCAACAGCTTCAATGTTAGGAAACTAGATTGAAATCATTTTCATAGTTACAAAGCAAAGTCATCTGTGATAGGTTTGTAAATGCAAAAACAGACGATAACTAACTGCATGTATAAAATATAAGTTCGCGAGATATGACTCAGCCCGCCCCGCCCATTAATGTAGTGGAGTGCCCCATGTAACCAAGTACTGAACTATTAAGTTTGTCATAATGGGACAGTTCAATGCTATAGAATAGGGGTGTCAGCAATAGACATTTGGCCTTCTAGATACTCATTAATCATGCGGATAGATTAACCACATTAGTGGGAGGCAATCTGGACACTGCTGGCATTAGGTTGTAAACTCCCGGTTAACAAGCTAATGTAGTTAACGAGGTAATGTTGTGACATTTGGCGAATCTCTCAGATGCTCATAGTTCAAGCTCTATTTCATGTATCATTTTATGTCATTTGAATATTATTAATGCCATTTACATGACTGGCCATATCATTAACACTTTCTCAACCTCCACCAGGCATATCACAGAAACAGGTTGTAAAATACTGATAACACACAAACAGAATTAAAGATCACAAACCTGATCTGAGAATAGAATAAATAAAAATGCTATATTCAAATTAACAATTTTTTTCTTCTAAAAGTAAAGTATGAATAACTGGTATGAGGACTTAAAGGAGTTAATATTGTCAACTTATGTCACCATTCTGGCTCAGGAAGTCAAAATTGGTCGCGTCAGCAAAGGGTCGCATCTGATGACATGTTAATTAGCATTTCCTGCCTGTCTTGATCAGATGCTGGGAAAATAGGTTCTCAGTGGAATGAAACCTTCAAATTTCAGCAATATTTACTGTATTATTAGAACACTTGCTGGGTCTAGTCGTCCAGCGAATCATAGCACTTAGAATTAATTCCCACACTCTCCTATATTCATCCCAGATTTATGATCATTTAAATTTATTCTGACAAAAATGCTTAATTCAATCTGAATCTCGACACCAACATAATGCATGTCTGAGTGAGATCAAAGGGATTGACTTGCTTCCAGTTTGTCCTTCTGAAGTATTTATAAGAAAATTACATCATGGATATCATGTAATAGACTTAAACACGGACCATGTGACTGAAGAGATGTAAAAAAAGGAATCAATGATAGACAGATGTACAGACAGAAAAACGAATGAAAAAGACAATACCCCTCCCACCATTTGACAAAAGGATAAAAAACCTACGATTAGCAAAAACAACTTGCAAGCAAAAATTTCCTTTCAGAACAAAATCTGTTTTCAAGTTATGACTAATGTGTCAATTCTGTTTCTGATTTTTTTGTATAGAGTAGTAAAGAATCACATCCTATTTAATCTGTAAGATCTGAGCTCATGCTCCTTACATAATTATTATCAACATATGATATCATTTAATATGATTTAGGATGTACGGAAATGTCATTACACCGAATGCTGATGGTAGTAAAAGAGAAAACAAAATCTGGAAAAAACAATATTGGCGAACCAGTGACTTTGGTGACCCAGCATTTGAACCAGTTTCTTCAGTTTATTGAAGAAAAAAAGTATGACTTCCATCTAAAGAAAAATGTTCACATGGACTCTGGGAGTGAATGTGATGATGATCATGGATCAGTGTCTCAGAATTCTGCTTCCTCCAATCAAAACCCACTTGACATCTCTCTTCAGTAGGTCAGATAATGTCACGAAGGCTGTTAGTCGAAGACAAAATAAGCCCTTATATTACCGCCAAACTTTCTGTCTCCAAACCTCATCATCTTCCATTTGGGAATCTTTTCACTGCCATTAATGTAAACTTATTTTTCTCAGATCAAATCCATGTAATAAGGACAAATGCGCCAGTAGCAGAAGGAAGTCCACATCTATTTGGCTAAAGAGCTTTGACAGGATCTCAAAGTCGAGAATAATCCTTTAGTAAAAACATCTCTGCCGCTATACTGACACCAAAGCCACTTGATAATTTTCCGTCCTATGACCTAATATAGCGTGAGAAAACTTGGAAGCCAGGAGCATCAAGATAGGATATCAGCTAACATTAGGCTGCAGCAGGAATATAGGACTTTCTCATAATATAAGATGTTGAGTCCTTTATTTCTATTAAATTTGTATTGACTAGAATCAGCTAATAAGCAAATGGAGAGAGACTGGATACTTCATTTCAATTGACCACATCAATTACTGCTAATATACTCACATTTACTGCTGAAAATTGGATTAAAAAATTCCACTAAAACTTTGAGCATCATCCCGGGTCAAGACAACAAAATACCCACAAAAAGCCCTTTACCTCTCACATGTATATATATATATAACTAGTTTTCTGCTCACAACAAACATGTACATGTTTCTCCATCATCTTAGGTATCTCCACACTAAATGTGTTTTTTTATTTTGTATGAGGCTTTCTTAGTTTGGGGTGTTTTAATTTTTAGTTTAAATGCATAACTTGTAAATGGAAATTCAGCTTGTAATTCAACTAGCAGAAATCAACACAGAGCCTTATTGTGCCATCCTTTGAATCATTGTATACAGACAGGAGCAAGTGTCTCACTGTTCATCCAATTCAATCATGTCACTTGTGCCCTTGTCTTTACGCCGAGCTCAATCAAATTTTTTTTTCGTAGAATGATCAATTTCATGCCAGAAGAAACCTGGAGTAGTTTGATGGGGAAGCAGACGGCATCTTGACTGCGGTACCAAAGGACCATCCTATACAATTTAACTGATTGAACAAGACAGTCAATAGACTGTGTTCCTGAAGGGAAGCCAGCCGTATGCCTTGTCTTAACTCGAGTGGAAATTACTCTTCAATTTTCTACCGGAATGATCAGAACATCAGCCATTTCATCACCAGTTTGAGCTGGTGGAGAGATTCTCTACAAATGTGAGGCAATAAAATTAGAAGAATGACAAGGATTCACAGGTGGCGAATCATTCGGAGAATAACTCTCAATTTCCTAAAATGGATTCCAAAAACTTGGGGACATAAAATCTGTACAATGATAGGAATTCATAGCAGTCTCGCTTGAGACATAAGCTGGCTTTTCTCGACTGGATAAACTCTCACTATTTATTGATTTCGCTTGACATGACTCGGACGCCGGTCGAGATCAGAGGAAGGGTAGAAGGCCTCAACCAAATGATTCAGTGAAATAGCCATTTCAGATTCACTTCCAAATAGCTGAGACACCCTTTTACAAGAAGACATATTGTTAAGCGGTCGCAAGACATGAAAATGGATCGAGACGAATGGATTGACCCAAGATTCAAGAACATCAACGACTACACCAAAGTCCTTGCCTGGCAAACTCTTAATGATATTAGCCCACCAGGGGGCACTATTAATTGTAACCCATCCATCAAAACATTGTAGTGGTCGAGTCTCCCGGGAAATGTTTCCAAGTGTGCCGTAATGTCCGCAGCTTTCATTCCTCTGCCATTTAATAATGGAGACAATCTTACTGAAAGCCGCGTCAAAGATCGCATGGTGCGTTTCCAAGCATTAGCACTATCAGGTCTATACTGTTGTAAAAACTCTTCAATTTGATGGTAAAAGTTTGATCGGAAATTCTGTCATTTACTCTTAGAAAATCATTTGTCACCCAAAATGAACATCATTTCGAGCGACCTGGCAATGGGACGCCTTACTTCGAGGAAGCTTTTAATTTCTGATGATCCATTTGACGAGCTAACGTCTTTCTGTGGCCAATTTCATCGAAGTCCCCTTCATCAAATGGAAGTGTAAACAGTGGAAAATTTACTGCAAAGTTTCTTTGTCACCCCAGTATATTGTGATTCTCGTCATCAATCAGGATTTGTCAGTCTCCTACGCATGAATGTTTGGAGCTTGGTCCAAAACCATCAGTAACAAACAACAGAGACAGTGAAGCGAGATTTTGTTTTAATAGCCACTGGTCCTGAGTTTAATAAACCAGAGTGCTGCACTGGATACGGTAGTTTTAACAAGGAAAGTTAAATTTAAACATCATTTATCAAAATGCCTAAAGGTTTAGTGCCCATATTAAGGAATCAAAACATATGATGTTTAATATACTGTAACACAAACCAGGGGAATCAAGAATTCACTGTCAAATTAAAGTCTTCAATATTTGATTCATATTCATATTAATGGTTTGGAAAATTAACAGGAGTTGCTTTTCCACAGGAATTCATTTCTGGTTAAATTCAAGCAAATTGAAATCAGAGTATTCCTATAATTCAGCAAAATGGAAAGAAAAAACAAAACTGTATGATATGTACGTTGTAACTGATGCTCACAAGCTATTGTGCCAAGTTCTTGAAATACTTGCATATTATAGATTTCGTAATTACTATTTCAAGAAGTCAATATTTTAACCAACGCTTCTGATTTTTCTTTCTGTCATGAAAGATAGGATCGTGACATCGAGTTAAACAAGTGGTATAACTGTGGACATGTTTACCACTTGATACAGGTGGAAATTCTATATCCCAGACAAGCTGTTACAACCTGGCCATGTCCTCCTCTGTCAAGAGGATTAGGTCTCGACAGGTCACCGATAAAATCGTGAACATCTATCTAACATGGTGATCACACATGTGGCCACAGATTCACCCTTTGAATAGGGAAACAAGATAAATTCCCAAAACTCCACTGAAAGTTCAACACAATTGTAAATAATGCTTTCAGATTCGTGATGGACAAGCCATGAACATTTACAAATAAAAGGGCAGATAACAACATACAAATATTTGCCTTCCGAGAAACAGGTGTTTTATAGATGATTACTCATCATAGATAATACTGAAGGATGATATGAAGGTGGATGTTTCAGCCATCATTAAAACCTGTTACAATTTTGGATTTCTGTCTACATGTAAATTTGATTGGATCACTTCAAAACACAATGTAGAAGCCGACTCCCAAATGGTCTGTCTGTATTCAGCCGGTTAGAGAAAAGTACCTCTCTAAAATGGAGGTAAAAAAGGTCGATTTTGAACAATAAAGTCAAGAATATATCAAACTAAGCGACAGTCGCCATAGGCGACCATTAACCATATATATCTACATTGGATGGTATTAAAAAATGGTCGTCTATCTAATTTGCATATAATAGACAACAGGTTTTTTATCTATTGAATTGCTGAATGCGACGTTAAACCTTAATTCTCTCTCTCTCTCTCTTTCTCTATTGAAAATTAGACTATGCGCACTTTCGATTCGAAAATCACTGTTACGATATGTACATGTAACAATAAAAAAGCTAAGTCACCTGAAGATTTTGGGGTGTTGAATAAATCGGAAGTTATTAAACAAAAACGACCTTTTTACCTCCATTTTAGAGAGGTAGTTCTCTCTAACCTGTCCGCTCTAATGTTTCAGTACTGTTCACAATTGGAAGGAGTGTCCTTCAGTTTCAGTTCTTCAATGAACTGAGTTGGAAGCTGGTCTATACATGTAAATGATTGAATTCTTAGAGACGTTTGCATATTAATGTGAGTTCACTGGTACATGTTATATACTGGTACATGTTATATACTGGTACATGTAATATACTGGTACATGTAATATACTGGTACATGTAATATACTGGTACATGTAATATACTGGTACATGTTATATACTGGTACATGTAATATACTGGTACATGTTATATACTGGTACATGTAATATACTGGTACATGTTATATACTGGTACATGTAATATACTGGTACATGTAATATACTGGTACATGTAATATACTGGTACATGTTATATACTGGTACATGTAATATACTGGTACATATTGGTGAATTATTACACAGATTACAGATTACAAGGCTGTCAAATTTCAAAGAAAACACACAATATACTCCTACATGTACATGTAGTGATACAACAGGACTATTATTGTGTCATAATGAGTTGCCAGTTTAATGACACAATAGATGATAAAGAACATACATGTCATTTAAACTTTGGTAATTTAGTGATGGCCCCTTATAGGAAGTGAACAAGTCGATTAAATGCCATCCTAGTATAACATGCATGGTCACTGCTCAAACCCAGCATTGACAATCGCCGATCAACCTGTCACCAAATTGAAGACACTGATTCACCAACACCTGTGGCTGCTACGATGAAATCTGATGCGGAATTGAAGATTAAAATGCTCGATATCCAATTATGAACCAAGGAACATACACTGTGTGCATTAGCCAGTTTTTGTTATCCACATCATGGAAGATTTTTTTTTGGCGACATTTTTTATTGACAGTAATGATGGATTGAGAAGTACATGGTATACAATCTTGTCTTCTTGATCGTCAAACTACATGTAAAAATCACCACTCAATATCATACCAGTCTACATGTAGTCCATTCAACCTGAAGTTTTATACAAGAATTGAATACGGACTGCTTTACACAGCAGAAAATTCAGAGAACTTGAAGTGGAAAACAGTTTCATTTGAGGACACTACAAGTACAATTACCTCCTCAAAGATATCAATTTAACTTGTGCTATTGGGGGCAGGAACATAGTGAAGATGTTCTGTAAAGCTGAGCATTCACTGTGGGGAGGTTGATGAAAATCATGTGCTCGACTGATGGATGAGTTGTGTGATTCTGTATTCATTTTATAACATTTTGAGACAAATAAGTCCATTCAAACATATGGGTCTATGTGAGGGACTCCATGTGGAATTAGGCCCTGATACTCATGAGAAGTGTTTAAGGAGTCAACAAAAATTTGAGTATTGTGACACTGTCTTTAAATAATTTTTGACATTTTGCACACATTTTAGACAGAAACATCTATGGGAGGGCAGTTTATTGAATATTGTGCTGTGTGCTTACATGCAGTTTGAGATATTTTGAGATCTATGATATGGGACTGAGTGATTCATGTGACTGTTGTATTTTGAAACATGACAGACAAAGACACATTAAAGTGGGCAGAGCTATAGGGAGGGCACCCTGGGAATATGTACCTGACTGAGTGGATGAGACATGGTGTGACATGGCTGTAATCATGGAAGTGTCTCCATGAGAGTATGTGCCTGACTGAGTGGATGAGACATGGTGTGACAGGTCTGTAATCATGGGAGTGTCTCCATGAGAATATGTGCCTGACTGAGTGGATGAGACATGGTGTGACAGGTCTGTAATCATGGGAGTGTCTCCATGAGAATATGTACATGACTGAGTGGATGAGACATGGTGTGACAGGTCTGTAATCATGGGAGTGTCTCCATGAGAATATGAGCCTGATCGAGTGGATGAGACATGGTGTGACAGGTCTGTAATCATGGGAGTGTCTCCATGAGAATATGTGCCTGACTGAGTGGATGAGACATGGTGTGACAGGTCTGTAATCATGGGAGTGTCTCCAAGAGAATATGGGCCTGACTGAGTGGATGAGACATGGTGTGACAGGTCTGTAATCATGGGATTGTCTCCATGAGAATATGTGCCTGACTGAGTGGATGAGACATGGTGTGACAGGTCTGTAATCATGGGAGTGTCTCCATGAGAATATGGGCCTGATCGAGTGGATGAGACATCGTGTGACAGGTCAGTAATCATGGGAGTGTCTCCGTGAGAATATGTGCCTGACTGAGTGGATGAGACATGGTGTGACAGGTCTGTTGTCATGGGAGTGTCTCCATGAGAATATGTGCTGACTGAGTGGATGAGACATGGTGTGACAGGTCTGTAATCATGGGAGTGTCTCCATGAGAATATAGGCCTGATCGAGTGGATGAGACATGGTGTGACAGGTGCAACGTCATGGGAGTGTCTCCATGAGAATATGGGCCTGACTGAGTGGATGAGACATGGTGCGAGCAGTCTGTAATCATGGGCGTCTCCATGGGAAATATGTGCCTGACTGAGTGGACAGAACATGGTAACGACAGGTGCACTGTCCTTAAGTGTCTCCATGAGAATATGGGCCTGACTGAGTGGATGAGACATGGTGTGACAGGTCTGTAATCATGGGGATTGTCTCCACAGCGAGAATATGTGCCTGACTGAGTGGATGAGACATGGTGTGACAGGTCTGTAATCATGGGAGTGTCTCCATGAGAATATGGGCCTGTTCGAGTGGATGAGACATGGTGTGACAGGTCTGCGTCATGGGATTGTCTCCATGAGAATATGTGCCTGACTGAGTGGATGAGACATCGTGTGACAGGTCAGTAATCATGGGAGTGTCTCCGTGAGAATATGTGCCTGACTGAGTGGTTGAGACATGGTGTGACAGGTCTGTAATCATGGGAGTGTCTCCATGAGAATATGGGCCTGACTGAGTGGATGAGACATGGTGTGACAGGTCTGTAATCATGGGAGTGTCTCCATGAGAATATGTGCCTGACTGAGTGGATGAGACATGGTGTGACAGGTCTGTAATCATGGCAGTGTCTCCATGAGAATATGTGCCTGACTGAGTGGACGAGACATCGTGTGAAAGGTCAGTAATCATGGGAATGTCTCCATGAGATATGGGCTGATTGAGTGGATGAGACAAGGGGGGACAGGTCTGTAATCATGGGAGTGTCTCCATGAGAATATGTGCCTGACTGAGTGGACGAGACATGGTGTGACAGGTCTGTAATCATGGGAATGTCTCCATGAGATATGGGCTGATTGAGTGGATGAGACATGGTGTGACAGGTCTGTAATAATGGGAGTGTTTCCATGAGAATATGTGCCTGACTGAGTGGATGAGAGATGGTGGGACAGGTCTGTAATCATGGGAGTGTCTCCATGAGAATATGTGCCTGGCTGAGTGGATGAGACATGGTGTGACAGGTCTGTAATCATGGGAGTGTCTCCATGAGAATATGTGCCTGATTGAGTGGATGAGACATGGTGTGACAGGTCTGTAATCATGGGAGTGTCTCCATGAAAATATGAGCCTGATCGAGTGGATGAGACATGGTGTGACAGGTCTGTAATCATGGGAGTGTCTCCGTGAGAATATGGGCCTGATTGAGTGGATGAGACATGGTGTGACAGGTCTGTAATCATGGGAGTGTCTCCATGAGAATATGGGCCTGACTGAGTGGATGAGACATGGTGTGACAGGTCTGTAATCATGGGAGTGTCTCCATGAGAATATGGGCCTGATTGAGTGGATGAGACATGGTGTGACAGGTCTGTAATCATGGGAGTGTCTCCATGAGAATATGTGCCTGACTGAGTGGATGAGACATGGTGTGACAGGTCTGTAATCATGGGAGTGTCTCCATGAGAATATGAGCCTGACTGAGTGGATGAGACATGGTGTGACAGGTCTGTAATCATGGGAGTGTCTCCATGAGAATATGTGCCTGACTGAGTGGATGAGACATGGTGTGACAGGTCTGTAATCATGGGAGTGTCTTCATGAGAATATGTGCCTGACTGAGTGGATGAGACATGGTGTGACAGGTCTGTAATCATGGGAGTGTCTCCATGAGAATATGGGCCTGACTGAGTGGATGAGACATGGTGTGACAGGTCTGTAATCATGGGAGTGTCTCCATGAGAATATGGGCCTGATCGAGTGGATGAGACATGATGTGACAGGTCTGTAATCATGGGAGTGTCTCCATGAGAATATGGGCCTGACTGAGTGGATGAGACATGGTGTGACAGGTCTGTAATCATGGGAGTGTCTCCATGAGAATATGTGCCTGACTGAGTGGATGAGACATGGTGTGACAGGTCTGTAATCATGGGAGTGTCTTCATGAGAATATGTGCCTGACTGAGTGGATGAGACATGGTGTGACAGGTCTGTAATCATGGGAGTGTCTCCATGAGAATATGGGCCTGACTGAGTGGATGAGACATGGTGTGACAGGTCTGTAATCATGGGAGTGTCTCCATGAGAATATGTGCCTGATCGAGTGGATGAGACATGGTGTGACAGGTCTGTAATCATGGGAGTGTCTCCATGATAATATGGGCCTGACTGAGTGGATGAGACATGGTGTGACAGGTCTGTAATCATGGGAGTGTCTCCATGAGAATATGGGCCTGATTGAGTGGATGAGACATGGTGTGACAGGTCTGTAATCATGGGAGTGTCTTCATGATAATATGGGCCTGATCGAGTGGATGAGACATGGTGTGACAGGTCTGTAATCATGGGAGTGTCTCCATGAGAATATGGGCCTGATTGAGTGGATGAGACATGGTGTGACAGGTCTGTAATCATGGGAGTGTCTCCATGAGAATATGGGCCTGATTGAGTGGATGAGACATGGTGTGACTGGTCTGTAATCATGTGAGTGTCTCCATGAGAATATGGGCCTGATTGAGTGGATGAGACATGGTGTGACAGGTCTGTAATCATGGGAGTGTCTCCATGAGAATATGTGCCTGACTGAGTGGATGAGACATGGTGTGACAGGTCTGTAATCATGTGAGTGTCTCCATGAGAATATGGGCCTGATTGAGTGGATGAGACATGGTGTGACAGGTCTGTAATCATGGGAGTGTCTCCATGAGAATATGGGCCTGATTGAGTGGATGAGACATGATGTGACAGGTCTGTAATCATGGGAGTGTCTCCATGAGAATATGGGCCTGATTGAGTGGATGAGACATGGTGTGACAGGTCTGTAATCATGGAAGTGTCTCCATGAGAATATGGGCCTGACTGAGTGGATGAGACATGGTGTGACAGGCCTGTAATCATGGGAGTGTCTCCATGAGAATATGTGCCTGACTGAGTGGATGAGACATGGTGTGACAGGTCTGTAATCATGGGAGTGTCTCCATGAGAATATGGGCCTGATCGAGTGGATGAGACATGGTGTGACAGGTCTGTAATCATGGGAGTGTCTCCATGAGAATATGTGCCCGACTGAGTGGATGAAATATGGTTTGACAGGTCTGTAATCATGGGAGTGTCTCCATGAGAATATGGGCCTGATCGAGTGGATGAGACATGGTGTGACAGGTCTGTAATCATGGGAGTGTCTCCATGAGAATATGGGCCTGATCGAGTGGATGAGACATGGTGTGACAGGTCTGTAATCATGGGAGTGTCTCCATGAGAATATGGGCCTGATTGAGTGGATGAGACATGGTGTGACAGGTCTGTAATCATGGGAGTGTCTCCATGAGAATATGTGCCTGATTGAGTGGATGAGACAAGGTGTGACTGGTCTGTAATCATGTGAGTGTCTCCATGAGAATATGGGCCTGATTGAGTGGATGAGACATGGTGTGACAGGTCTGTAATCATGGGAGTGTCTCCATGAGAATATGTGCCTGACTGAGTGGATGAGACATGGTGTGACAGGTCTGTAATCATGTGAGTGTCTCCATGAGAATATGGGCCTGATTGAGTGGATGAGACATGGTGTGACAGGTCTGTAATCATGGGAGTGTCTCCATGAGAATATGTGCCTGACTGATGGATGGAGACATGGTGACAGGTCTGTAATCATGTGAGTGTCTCCATGAGAATGGAGAGGCCTGATTGAGTGGATGAGATGATGTGACAGGGTCTGTAATCATGGGAGTGTCTCTGGCCATAACAGTGGCCTGATTGGGAGTGGATGAGACATGATGCGTGACAGGGTAATCATGGGAGTGTCTCCATGAGAATATGGGCCTGACTGAGGGATGAGACATGGTGTGACAGGTCTGTAATCATGTGAGTGTCTCCATGAGAACATGGGCCTGATTGTGTGGATGAGACATGGTGTGACAGGTCTGTAATCATGGGAGTGTCTCCATGAGAATATGGGCCTGATTGAGTGGATGAGACATGATGTGACAGGTCTGTAATCATGGGAGTGTCTCCATGAGAATATGGGCCTGACTGAGTGGATGAGACATGGTGTGACAGGTCTGTAATCATGGGAGTGTCTCCATGAGAATATGTGCCTGACTGAGTGGATGAGACATGGTGTGACAGGTCTGTAATCATGGGAGTGTCTTCATGATAATATGGGCCTGATTGAGTGGATGAGACATGGTGTGACAGGTCTGTAATCATGGGAGTGTCTCCATGAGAATATGGGCCTGATTGAGTGGATGAGACATGGTGTGACAGGTCTGTAATCATGGGAGTGTCTCCATGAGAATATGGGCCTGATTGAGTGGATGAGACATGGTGTGACAGGTCTGTAATCATGGGAGTGTCTCCATGAGAATATGGGCCTGATTGAGTGGATGAGACATGGTGTGACAGGTCTGTAATCATGGGAGTGTCTCCATGAGAATATGGGCCTGACTGAGTGGATGAGACATGGTGTGACAGGTCTGTAATCATGGGAGTGTCTCCATGAGAATATGGGCCTGATTGAGTGGATGAGACATGGTGTGACAGGTCTGTAATCATGGGAGTGTCTCCATGAGAATATGGGCCTGACTGAGTGGATGAGACATGGTGTGACAGGTCTGTAATCATGGGAGTGTCTCCATGAGAATATGTGCCTGACTGAGTGGATGAGACATGGTGTGACAGGTCTGTAATCATGGGAGTGTCTCCATGAGAATATGGGCCTGACTGAGTGGATGAGACATGGTGTGACAGGTCTGTAATCATGGGAGTGTCTCCATGAGAATATGGGCCTGATTGAGTGGATGAGACATGATGTGACAGGTCTGTAATCATGGGAGTGTCTCCATGAGAATATGGGCCTGATCGAGTGGATGAGACATGGTGTGACAGGTCTGTAATCATGGGAGTGTCTCCATGAGAATATGGGCCTGACTGAGTGGATGAGACATGGTGTGACAGGTCTGTAATCATGGGAGTGTCTCCATGAGAATATGAGCCTGATCGATTGGATGAGACATGGTGTGACAGGTCTGTAATCATGGGAGTGTCTTCATGATAATATGAGCCTGATCGAGTGGATGAGACATGGTGTGACAGGTTTGTAATCATGGGAGTGTCTCCATGAGAATATGTGCCTGATCGAGTGGATGAGACATGGTGTGACAGGTCTGTAATCATGGGAGTGTCTTCATGATAATATGGGCCTGATCGAGTGGATGAGACATGGTGTGACAGGTCTGTAATCATGGGAGTGTCTCCATGAGAATATGTGCCTGATCGAGTGGATGAAACATGGTTTGACAGGTCTGTAATCATGGGAGTGTCTCCATGAGAATATGTGCCTGATCGAGTGGATGAAACATGGTTTGACAGGTCTGTAATCATGGGAGTGTCTCCATGAGAATATGTGCCTGATCGAGTGGATGAAATATGGTTTGACAGGTCTGTAATCATGGGAGTGTCTCCATGAGAATATGTGCCTGATCGAGTGGATGAGATATGGTGTGACAGGTCTGTAATCATGGGAGTGTCTCCGTGAGAATATGTGCCTGATTGAGTGGATGAAACATGGTTTGACAGGTCTGTAATCATGGGAGTGTCTCCATGAGAATATGTGCCTGATTGAGTGGATGAGACATGATGTGACAGGTCTGTAATCATGGGAGTGTCTCCATGAGAATATGGGCCTGAATGAGTGGATGAGACATGGTGTGACAGGTCTGTAATCATGTGAGTGTCTCCATGAGAACATGGGCCTGATTGTGTGGATGAGACATGGTGTGACAGGTCTGTAATCATGGGAGTGTCTCCATGAGAATATGGGCCTGATTGAGTGGATGAGACATGATGTGACAGGTCTGTAATCATGGGAGTGTCTCCATGAGAATATGGGCCTGACTGAGTGGATGAGACATGGTGTGACAGGTCTGTAATCATGGGAGTGTCTCCATGAGAATATGTGCCTGACTGAGTGGATGAGACATGGTGTGACAGGTCTGTAATCATGGGAGTGTCTTCATGATAATATGGGCCTGATTGAGTGGATGAGACATGGTGTGACAGGTCTGTAATCATGGGAGTGTCTCCATGAGAATATGGGCCTGATTGAGTGGATGAGACATGGTGTGACAGGTCTGTAATCATGGGAGTGTCTCCATGAGAATATGGGCCTGATTGAGTGGATGAGACATGGTGTGACTGGTCTGTAATCATGTGAGTGTCTCCATGAGAATATGGGCCTGATTGAGTGGATGAGACATGGTGTGACAGGTCTGTAATCATGGGAGTGTCTCCATGAGAATATGGGCCTGACTGAGTGGATGAGACATGGTGTCACAGGTCTGTAATCATGGGAGTGTCTCCATGAGAATATGTGCCTGACTGAGTGGATGAGACATGGTGTGACAGGTCTGTAATCATGGGAGTGTCTCCATGAGAATATGGGCCTGACTGAGTGGATGAGACATGGTGTGACAGGTCTGTAATCATGGGAGTGTCTCCATGAGAATATGGGCCTGATCGAGTGGATGAGACATGGTGTGACAGGTCTGTAATCATGGGAGTGTCTCCATGAGAATATGTGCCTGACTGAGGATGTGATGTAGACATGAGAATATGTGACAGGTCTGGTAATCAGGGAGTGTCTCCATGAGAATATGGCCTGACTGAGTGGATGAGACATGGTGTGACAGGTCTGTAATCATGGGAGTGTCTCCATGAGAATATGTGCCTGATTGAGTGGATGAGACATGGTGTGACAGGTCTGTAATCATGGGAGTGTCTCCATGAGAATATGGGCCTGATCGAGTGGATGAGACATGGTGTGACAGGTCTGTAATCATGGGAGTGTCTCCATGAGAATATGTGCCTGACTGAGTGGATGAGACATGGTGTGACAGGTCTGTAATCATGGGAGTGTCTCCATGAGAATATGGGCCTGATTGAGTGGATGAGACATGGTGTGACAGGTCTGTAATCATGGGAGTGTCTCCATGAGAATATGGGCCTGACTGAGTGGATGAGACATGGTGTGACAGGTCTGTAATCATGGGAGTGTCTCCATGAGAATATGTGCCTGACTGAGTGGATGAGACATGGTGTGACAGGTCTGTAATCATGGGAGTGTCTCCATGAGAATATGGGCCTGACTGAGTGGATGAGACATGGTGTGACAGGTCTGTAATCATGGGAGTGTCTCCATGAGAATATGGGCCTGATTGAGTGGATGAGGCATGGTGTGACAGGTCTGTAATCATGGGAGTGTCTCCATGAGAATATGTGCCTGACTGAGTGGATGAGACATGGTGTGACAGGTCTGTAATCATGAGAATATGGGCCTGATTGAGTGGATGAGTTCAGTTGTATGACATGTCTTTTAAGTATTTGAGTGAGTGAGTGAATAGAATTTAACGTCACTTTTAACAATATTTCAGCTATACCACTATGAACCAACTGAGCACCACCCAGCCAAATTCGAGACAGAAGTTAAGACAACTAAACTTGAACTCGGACATACAAAAAAAAGATGTCCTATGGATATGGACTGGTCAGATAGAGATGTAGAAACTGTAGTATATAGCTCACAAGGTGCAAATCAACCACCTTGAAGATGTCTGAATTATGTATGACAGAATTAGTTTCTCGGGATCCCAATGACGGATACAAATGTGAACAAGACTTTCATACATGTACATGTACTAGCCCACGACCATGTTTTTTTGAAAAAAGTTTTCAAGAGCGTTACACTAGAGAACAGAGATACAGGCGAGTTAATTATGTCAATGTATTTTCACACGCTGGACCCCTTGATAGATTGGTACCGAATGACCTCATGGCTACGGATGCGTTAATATAAACATCTCGACCTTAACAATTGCAAACCCAAAGAATCAGTCTGGAACATGCTATGGAAAACTGTATACATGTTCATCACAGATGACGAATTACCCATTAAATAAATTTGTTTTGTTGATTTCTGATTTCCTCTGATGTTTCTTCATTAATTATTGCATGTCCGGCTATATAAAATGCAGATGTTTAGCTTTTCGTTAAGTTCTGTAATAATTTGATAAGAGAGACAACATGTAAAACTTTTAACTGCAATACTGGAATAAATAACAGATGATAGAACTACCAGTTTGTGACCACTATTGGACAATCCGCTGATCAAACATATAGGCAATCAGGATTCTCTCAGCAACTACATGTAAATTTATTGAAACATACAAATATTTCATGTAATTTTTCATTCCACAATTTTGGGAAAATCTTTGAAGAATTAAATTGAAGAAACCTACTAATGCCTGACATCAGGCCTCAATTGTTACATAAAATTAAATATTTTTTCAATAATTTTCCCCAGGCTACAAATGGCATCAATATGAACACTTAGCTACATCATCTAGAGACATACATGGTGAATTGGAAAGCCCCTAATTTGAGAATAACCCAGCATAAGTTAACATTTATGTACAAGTGCATCAGTTGTCATTATAAGAACACCTTACATCATTAACTTCCTATATTGAGGGTTTTGTAAATTGGAGGCGTTGTTTCTGCGACAAGCAAGACTCTGCATATTTGGCGGAGTGTCAAGGAATTTTTAGTCTGTCAGTGGTAATACAATAACAGATGTACTCTGTATTATCAAACATGCATCACAGACTGATTTTCCCTGTTAGTAATTCCGTCTGGATTTCCCCAGAAATTAGTCCCTTTTAAACCACACGATAATGTTGTATATACAAAAGTTGTCCAACATTCTCCCAAACGTCAAACTTTATACCAAAAACAGGGATTTTGTCTACGCAGACATATGGCCGTCCGTCAGTTCCTCCCTATCATGATATGGAAAGAAAATCTGGCAAAAATATTTTTTCTTTACCAAAGCTCTTGACAAATGTCTTTTTAACAGCAGAGCATAAATGGACTGGCGGATAAATTAGGACTGTCAGAGACATCCGCACTGTCTCCAATGGCCATGTGATTCTGATAAAACAGCTAAAAACAGAAGAAAATGGCTGATAAAAGTTGATGGAATAAAATCAACTTAATTTTCTGAATGCTTAAGGCTACATGCATAGAACCTGATAATACAGTGTCTGAGTTACATAGCTACACATTTGCAGAACGACTGAAAAAACTATACTGTACATGTGTGTGATTGAAATAATAGTAATCTAATCTAATACAAGTGTATTTATGAAATAATAGCAGTCCAATCTAATACAGGTGTATTTGTAAAATAATAGTAATCCAATGAAATACAAAGGTATATGAAATAATAGTAAACCAATTTATTAAACACAGGTGTATATATGAAATAGTAGTATTCCAATCTAATACATGTACAGGTGTATTTATGAAATAATAATAATCCAATCTAATACAGGTGTATTTATGAAATAATAGTAGTCCGATCTCATACAGGTCTATTTATGAATTAATAGTAATCCAATCTAATACAGGTCTATTTATGAAACAATAGTAACCCAATCTAATACTGGTGTATTTATTAAATAATAGTAATTTTATCTAATACAGGTGTAGTCATGAAATAACAGTAGTCCAATCTAATACAGGTATACTTAAGAAATAAAGTCTAATACAGGTGTATTTGCAAAATAATAGTAATGTAATCTAATACAGGTGTATTCATGAAGTAAAAGTAGTCCAATCTAATACAGATATACTTAAGAAATAAAATATAATACAGGTGTATTTGCAAAATAATAGCAATCCAATCGAAAACAGGTATAGGTGTATCTATGAAATAATAGTAATGTAATCTATAAATACAGGTGTATTAATGAAATAATAGTAATCTAATCTAATACAGGTATACTTATGAAAAATAAAATCTAATATGGGTGTATTTTGGAAATGATAGTAATCCAGTGTAATACAAGTGAAATATTTATGAAATAAAAAGGTGTTTTTTTGTTTGATGTATGTTGTACATGTACAAAATACGATTTATTTTCTCCAGATAGGGCAGACTTGAAATATATACATGTAAATTTACATTGATTTATAAGGATGTAGGGAGGGGGGAAGGGGGGAAGATGCACAAAATCAGAAAGATTAATGTTACTATTAGACTGTTTCTGTTTATTGCATGAACATAACAAGTCAGCTAAACACTGGACACCTTTTAAACAACTGTCATCTTCAAGTCAATAAGCAGGAAAAGATAAAAGTGGTTGTGACATTTGATATTGGACAGATCCTCATTTTCAGACATCAACTGATAATTGAATTATCATCATCTCCTTACTACTTCCAACTCAAGTTCAAAATTTCACAGTTTTCCTCCATATGGTTTTTATTTCACTTCTTACTCTCTTTAAAGAAATCATTTGGACAGATACAAAGTACTTCTCAGTGTTCTGGTAGTCACGACCTGAGCAAATGTGCTACATGTACAAGGACAGTTCAAGTGTATGCTTGAGGAACAAAAATAAATACATGTGTATTAATTGGATATTCACATTATATCTAAAGTGGCATTAGTATAACCATATGAGATCATAGAGACAGGCCTGTAACTGTCAATACTGTTATTCTCTTATCAACATATCATGCATACCACCCCCTCATCCCTGCTGTCCCATCCTTCTGAGGGAGAATTTTTTTTCTCATTTTCCTTTCGGTAAAAGGCCCAATAAATTTCCAATTTTAAATTATTCTCTCATCATCATCTCATGCATACCACCTCCTCATCCCCGGCGCGCCATTCTTCTGAGGGAGAGAAAGGTAAATAATTTTCCTATTCATTTTCAAATTTTCTTTTTGGTGAAAACCCTATTTTCAATGTCCAGTTTTAAATTATTCTATCATCATCTTATATATGATCAGGAGTTGAAATATTCAAAATAATTTACCTATCACACGACACAGGTGACCAAAACATTACCTGTCACCTTTAAGAATTGAAATTGTCAAGTACATGTAATTCAAGATTAATGACAAAGCTACATGTTGCAATCTACCAATAAATTAATGACACCTTGTTTCAATGCACTAATTAGCAGCTCTTTGAATGAATTCTGTCAAAAATCTATTTTGAACACCAAAGAAAAAAAAAAAATATATTGGCTATCTATCACTGGAGACAGGTACTTTATTTCTCTGTCGCTTTCAAAATTTACCTGTCAGGGACAGGCAGACAGGTGTAAATTTTGACCCTTGTATATACCACCCTCTTCTCCCCACTGCCACCTCCTTCTGAGGGGGGAAAAAGTCAATAATTTTCCTACTCATAATTTCCAATTTTAAATAGATTAAGGTTTATTCTGGCCATATAAAGTCTAAACAGAGGTGTGAAATGTGTTTCCATGTTAAGTACAGGTTGATTAAAGGTGTCATCATTTGTAATAAGTAAGAAAATAATTATCTTTGATAAATGGTGAAATCAATAAGAAATTAATTATCTCTGTTAAATAACTGTTTGAATATGAATATTGATCATATTTTCATGAAATCATAGAGTAAATCCTATAGTCGTACATATTCACAATTCCTGTATTCAGTTTCACCTGTAAACTCCCAGCTCACCAGCACATCCAATCTTAAATTTGAATACTCAATGAACAATTGTTTGAACAGTAAAAGCCAAACAGGATCTGTGTTATCCCCTCCTGTTTAATTAATAGCCCTAACGATGATTACAAGTCCTTAACAAGTCTTGTATTGGTAATCACTTCCCGGGCGTCCGTTTTAAATGTTGACTTTCTCAGAAAGTTTGTTCAAAAATTTTCCTTTCAACAAAGTGACAGATCTTCGATATCAGAAGCCAACATACATGTATATATGTACCTCACATTTAATGAACTTATTTCACTTAATTAGACCTGACTGCACTGTCGTTATCATTCCAAGCCATACGTAATTGGCTGAGAAAAAAAAAATGAGAGAATAATACACAACTGCATTAAGATTTACCTGCATACTTGCTTAAAAAATGTAAACGTCTCTACAACAATTGATGCCGTCAGAAAATATTGAGAATTGTTCTTCCCTTCCGAAGTAAATAATTACAGAAATCAGTTGGGCAAAATTCACAAAGCGAACCATGTGACAAACTTTCAGGTTTGATATAGCAGAATACATGTACATATTAACATGTAGATCAAGTCTGAAATCGACAGTAATTAATTACACTGATTATTAATTAAATTTAATTGCATTAATCAAATTAGACAGAAAATGAACACATACAAGTCTGCACAACTACATGTATGGCAATATAATATTATGTCACATTTCAAGGCGTATTTGTATTCGTTTCACTAGGATACATGTATTTGAAACCAAATAACTAATTTTTAATTTCAGAAATACAATAAAATATTGGCAAGACAATTCAGCACAAAACATCTTTTCACATTTCTGTACATCGAAGGTGTAACATATCTATAACACTGTTATTATGGTAACAAATTTGAATCAACTTATAGATTTTCAACCTAATAAATGAGTTGAAATGATATGCATTTGTTAATTTGAGGAACACCATAGCACCCGCCTCAAGCCTGGCGCATACGAGAGCTACCCTGAGAGCCAATGGCCTCAAGTGCCTGTTGTCTCAGAGAATAGCTCTCTGTGTGCGGGCAGTTTTTGGTGACAATTTTGCCATGCGATGCCGTGAGCAACTTATTTATCTTGTTTGAAAAAATCAAACGGCATAAGGCATTCCAAATGATGTGGCATGGTGTGCTGAGTTGGAACTCCTAGGAACTCCCCGACATCCATTTCCGAACTCACCAAAGAAAGGATGGCATATGGCTTGTCATAAAGTAGCCCAGAGGGAATGGCAGGAAATGGCACATGCCATTCCAGTTGGAACTCCTATCCATGCTGATCAGAACACTACACTGGGCATAGTGTATCCCACTTGGATAACCAGCATTATGACATTCCTTTCAAGGAACTCATACCCTAATTTCAAGAAGCTCCCTAATGAAGAAATAATTTCATTATATCTCTAGCGATGATTCCTCAATTTTATTGGTCTATTGAATGTCATGTGATATCTCACAGAAAGTTATATTTACTGGCGAAAATTGTTATATTCAATGACCAGTGAATATAACTTTTGTTGACATCACTGCAGAAGCCTATCGCGTGACTGACGTCACTTCATACACCTGTTGTTCACCTGACATCACGGCAGTTTTCGGCATATATGATGAGATTCGATTGAAGATATTCTTAAAGAAAATATTCAGAAATCATAACTCGTCCATAAATATTCAATGTCAAATTCAAACCATTTGCAATTGTTTCACATAAAGGATACCAAACGATTATATGATTCCAATTCAGTAAATTCAATATTTCATGGACCAGACAAAATCAATATTTACCTCGGCCTCTGTGAATATTGCTGATCAACCTCACTGGAATCAAATATTTTTTTCTCAACTTCCTGTTCTTCTAAATTTCATCAAATTCTCACTATTTCATGGTGAGAAATTTGACTTCCTGTCATTGAATTACTAGAGGGATTACCGTATCCTATTTGAAGATAGTCGTAACTTACATTGATACACATTTGGCACGGTTGTAATATTTACGAGGGACGGTTCTGGTAATTAAATCACAATAAGATAACTAGAACAAAAAGTTGACTGTACTCTGGTACAGTGTATCATGGTACCTGGTACCAGTACAGTGTATCATGGTACCTGGTACCAGTACAGTGTATCATGGTACCTGGTACCAGTACAGTGTATCATGGTACCTGGTACCAGTACAGTGTATCATGGTACCTGGTACCAGTACAGTGTATCATGGTACCTGGTACCAGTACAGTGTATCCTCACTATAACACTGTTATTATGAAATCAAATTAAAACCACCTTCCAGACTTTCAGCCTATTAAAAGGGTTGGATGATATGCATTTGTTAATATGGGAGACACCATAGTACCTGCCTTAAATAAGGGAATCAGCACCTATATAGTGAGGCTAGACTGTCTTTAGTTTCTCCTACATTCAGCAGGTGATCAGATTCATTAGAGTGACTGATCACCTTCGATGTAAAATGTAGCATGATTGTATGTTAATACGGCAACTGAATTATTTGTGTGAACTCTGTAATTCCCTATGTATTCAACATAGGATAACTGTGACAGGTATTACCCAAAGTGACCCAGATGATGAGTGAATGAAATCACTGGGATATCCATCAATCAAATTAATTCCAGATCTAAAAAAAATGCTCCCCATATCTTACATGTACATGTCCCGGAGTTAAGATCTGGAACCAATGCCCAAGGTTTCCGTGTTAACAAACCTTGCTACAGGCAAATCTAGGTCCTGTGTCTGGCCCGTGTTACTTTGCAGTGAGGAGTTAACAGGTGTACGGTACATGTAAAACCCATCTTTTGATATCTTTAAACTTGTTTCAAGAGAAATTGATGATATTCAATAAATACTAATAGAATTTTGATATATCGATCAATTCCAGGAGACATTTTTCTGTTCTCAATATCTGAAGGTCAACCCGTCTTCTTCACACAGTTGTGGTCTGAGCTTGACATGTCAACATACATCCCTGAATTGTGGAGAAGCTCTGCGATTAGTCAGCACTCAGAACACGGAAACAGGGGTGACATAATCTACATGAATGACAAGTAAAGATGGGGAGCAGTTTTTGTAGATCTGTTTTCATTCACATAGCCACGGAGGTTTCGAGTTATTGTAATGTTCTTGTTGTATCTGTATATAGGTGTTTTTCTTCTGCGTCTTTGTTTTGTATATATGTTTATCTTGGAGAAATGGGTGTATTTTATTACCTTATCTTGCATTGTGAAACTGGGTATATTCATTAATTTAAACCTAATAATCCCCAATGGATGACTGTGATGAATGTAATGAAGATTTTCCATTCCCTGGCCCAACATGGTTCCCACCGTTCTCCAATGAAAACATTCTCCCGGTGTCACTCATTGCGAAATAGACCTTTCATTTCTAAGCAACAAATGTTTCAATCCAATCGTATTAAATGATTTACACAATGTAGATCATTGTAAAACGCATACAGATGACAATGAATATGAAATTTCTCACTGGCAGAATATTAACTCCCATCAGTCCAACTATTTTACTGAAACATCTTTTGCAGAAGAGCCAGAAGTAAACAACGCAAATAACAGTGGGTCTTTATCGTGTTTACACCTAAATGCTAGGAGTCTAAGAAAACATTTTTCTGAAATTACTGGATTCATTCAGAATCTGAATCACCAATTTTCTATCCTGGGATTTTCTGAAAGCTGGCTGGATCCTGTGACTGAACGTCTATTCGATATACCTGGATATAAACCTTTCCCTTCCTCACGAACTAAAAGAAAGGGTGGCGGCCTCATTCTATATGTTAAGGATACCATTCAATCTTGCAAAGTTCGCGATGACCTGTCATCCTGTGATGACAATGGCGAATTTGAATCACTGTTTCTCGAAATTGATTTTGATAATACCAAATACATTATTGGTATATTTTATCGACCGCCTGGCAAGAGCTTGAACATTTTCAACCACCATTTAGCTGACATCCTGAAAACATCTGACATTGAAAAGCATAAGTGCATCCTGATGGGAGATTTTAATATCGACCTCTTCAAAACTGATGTTCATACACCATCAAAAGACTTCCTTGACCTTCTGAAATCCTACTATTTCTTCCCCAAAATAACTAAACCTACCAGAGATAAGTCACACACAGCAACATTAATAGATAACATATTCATAAACTTTCACGAAGATAACTTACTATCTGGGATATTTTTAACCGACATCATTGATCACTTCCCCATTTTTCACATACTAAAATCTTCTCCCATCTGCACACCCTCCAAAAAAACTATATCCTACCGCCGAGTCACTCCTGAACTTAAAGATACTTTTAGACAGGTAATAAATGACACCGCTTGGGACAATGTTATCCAAGAAAGCAATGTTGTCAGTGCTCTAGATAATTTCCTCACAAAGTTTGACTCCATATATAACGAGTGTTTTCCGTATGCAACTTTTGAAGTCTCTTCTAAGCGGATTATCAAACCTTGGATCACTTGGATTCTTACTTCCATCCATGAAAAAAACAGACTCTATCGCGAATATCTCGCTTCTCGGGACGAAACCTCACATAAAGAGTACAGAACTTATAGGAATAAACTGATCCACAGTATTTGCCTGGCCAAAAAAATTACTTCGAACAAAAGTTCAATGAATCCAACCAGGATATAAAAAGTACATGGAAAACTCTCAGCCAGCTAATGAATCGCAAGAAAGACACATCCATATCTAAATCGTTTATTGTCGATGGGAATGAAATCACAGATAGTCAAAGCATAGTAGATAAATTTAAGGAGTATTTCAGCACCGTGGCTTCCACCCTGAACTCTAATATCCCTACAGTCCCTCCAAGCTTCTGTGAATTTCTCGGTCCCTCTACTCCCGAAAATTTTGAATTTACCCCAACAACTTCCATTGATGTTCAGAACATCATTATGACTTCGAAGTCGGCCTCACCGGGTTTGGACAGTATTTCTATGTCTCTCGTCAAACTCGTCGCCAAATCTGTCTCTGCTCCACTTGCACACATTACGAACTTGTCTTTTAGATCGGGTATTGTCCCAGATTCTCTTAAATCAGCCAAAGTGACTCCAATATTCAAATCGGGTGAAACAAACCATTTTTTCTAATTATAGATCAATATCTGTATTACCAGCTCTAAGTAAAATTATTGAGAAACTCGCAATAAATAGGATGACAGATTACTTAGAGAAAAACAATATTACATCTGACACTCAGTATGGATTTAGATCTAATCATTCAACCTCTCATGCGGAGATTTCTCTGTATGATATATTGGTCACTGCCAAGGAATCTAGAGAATATAGTACAGTTACTTTCTTGGATCTTTCCAAAGCTTTCGACACTGTCAATCACGACATACTGCTCACTAAGCTACACCATTATGGTTTTCGCGACACAGCAAATAAGTGGTTCAGAAGCTATTTATCTAACAAATCACAATGTGTCTACTATAACAGTATGCTTTCTTGTTCCATGAATATCACTTGTGGAGTACCCCAAGGATCTATCTTGGACCTCTTCTATTTTTACTATATATTAATGACATTAATAATGCCACTGATTTACTTAAGGTCATTCTTTTTGCCGATGACACCAGTGTTGTTTATACTTCTAAACACCTCGACAGTGCTGTCACTGTTATGTCACAGGAATTGGAAAAAAACTATATATTTGGTGTTGTGCCAATCGACTATCACTAAACGTAAAGAAAACCAAATTCATGATAATAAATCCCACCAAGCAGCGCCTGCGGCACGTGCCACAGCTATTTATATCCGGTGAAGAGATTGAATTAGTAAATAGTTTCAAATTCCTCAGAGTTTTCTTTAACAATAAACTAAACTGGACAAACCATATTGACTACATTTGCAAGAAGGTGGCAAGAAACACTGGGGTTATTAACTTTATCAAAAACTCAGTAAATAAGAAAACACTACATATCTTATATTATTCGATGATATACCCATACCTATCCTACTGTAACATCCTCTGGGGAAACACATATATGACTCATCTGAAACCGTTAATATTGCTCCAGAAGCGTGTCCTCAGAGTTATTACTCTATCGCAGAAACGCGAGCATACTCAACCACTATTCACTCATCTAAAAATCACCCCTCTGCCCGATCTGAATTTATATTCCTGTTTAAACCTGGTTCAAAAGTTTTTGTATCACCCTGAAACAATGCCGGTTCTTTTCCGTAACTATTTTACAAAACTGTCTGAAGTACACCGCTATCCCACAAGGAACCAAGAAGTAAATTTATATAGACCTTTCTATTCCTCTAATCTTTCGTATTATACGTATTGGAGTCACGGGGCCACGGGAATGGAACAAGTTACCCTCAGTTCTCAAAACCATAAAATCTTCATCACTATTCAGGTCTAAGCTTAAATCTTATTTACTCGAAGTTTTACCCGTTTCTCGTTGATAATTTCTAGATTGTATGCCCAAAGTTTAAAAAAAAAAATTTTATTCACCGTTCGCATTCTCCCTATATTCAGAGATACTTATACTTATATTCCTAACTGGGATAGAACAAGCCCCCTGGGGCTTTATTCCCGCCATTATTTTGTCAACCTACATGTTATTATGCCCATATATTATTGGTGAATAAAATTCATTCATTCATTCATTCATTGCTTGGGCGTGAAACCCACAGTATTCTAGGATACTGGGACCTCACAATTCCTACTCATTCTTTCAATAATTCTGCTGTAGTTAAATAAGTCATTGCAGACTGTAAATAACCATGACTGGGAATGCATTAATCTATTAATCTGAAGGAATCTGTGGTAGCGGTGACAAGAATTAATTGCTCTAGGCCTCATCATGAGATTTTCAGGGGGAGATTTCATTTCATTTGTGACTCCCATATTTTGGTATAAGTATTACAATGTCAAAATGGCAGATACATTAAACTCTATCTGTAGCTTATCAAGATAAGTTACTAACTGCAAAACTGAGGAGTTAAATGTGTACAGAGACGATTAAGATTCAACCTCCGATGTTTCCGATTTTGAATTTGACTAATTGACTCTTCATGTGCTTTTTTAAAGGGATAAATAACCAAGAAATCATCTGTTAGGCTCATCAAATTCAGAAGTAGTATATAACTTTGTCAACAAGGACCCCCACATTATAACAGTAAAATCCAGGATGTTAAGCAGTAAATTATGTTTCATTGCTCAATGGTGAAGCACTTCTTTCTCTCTCTCAAATTTATCTCCACCTAAAAATCATACATATGAGATAGATTCAGCAAATAAAAGTGTCTAATCAATTCCATGTAAACTATGGACACATGGTAAACCTCTTATTCTATAACACTTGTATCAATAACAACGTGCTAACGGTGCATTTATTACACGTTTTAGCACGGTTATGTGAAATGAACACGCGTCAAGTGCAGGTGTTCATTAGGAGATTCCATTTCACAAGCGGGGTGAGGAAAGGGATGTCTGCTTTCAAACAAGTACCAATCGAATAAAACAAACCAACAAATAAATTACGAGATGAAATTTCTTTCTCAAGTTTAAAGGTGAAATGCAAAGGTTTTCATATTGTTTGTTTGACGCTGGTTTGTGACGTCACATCAGACCACCTGGCTGGTCATCAATACTTGTAACGTTCAGTCTCCGGGCAGCTGGTCTGACGTGACGTCACAATCAAGGAAAGATATTTTTCTCATCCCTTCAGCTAGGGGGCTGAAACTTACCACACTATACCCTTGGGTCAAGCTCTAAAAAATCCAAGCCGACTACTGGGATGACGACACAGTGACGTCATTTTCATGGTTCTGCAAAGAATTATTTGAGTGCTGGGTATTTCAGTCAAAATATGTGTAAATTTGGCCAAATTTGTTTGAGCCGTATGCTTATAACATTAGAGAGCATGACTAAGAGCTGGGCATTCTGTGTGAATGCCGGGTGCTCTCAGCCAGCACCACTTAGCGTCTGGGCAGAACCCTGCATTTTCAAAAAAGACATGCTTTGGTCGATTTTTTGATTTTTTGATTTACATGTACGTAAGTCTTGAAGAATTATACTTTCAGAGAATTACGTTAACATTTTTGAATAAAATTTAATTGTTAATTTGTCCTAATACATGAGTAGTGTGACTACCGTCACAGGACCTACGAAGTACGGTTTGATATGATTTAAGTGTGTACCTTGACCTATAAAACCGACCATTTCCATGGTCGTAGGAGCTGGCATTGAGACATGTTTTTGCCAATTTTAAGGTTTCTAGGTCACCTAATTAGGTCATAAAGTAGGTCACATTGACCTTGACCCAATTAGGTCAGATCACACTGACATTGAACTAATTAAGCACATTCCATGATCTTAGGAGGCATTATGACATGTTTTTGCCAATTTCGAGGTTTCTAGGTCACCTTATTTTGAGGTTTCTAGGTCACCTAATTAAGCAAAAAATTTGGTAAGAAAGTAGGTCACATTGACCTTGACCCAATTAGGTCAGGTCACACTGACATTTACCTAATTAAGCGCATTTCCATGGTCTCAGGAGGCATTAGGACATGTTTTTGCCAATTTCGAGGTTTATAGGTCACCTAAGTAGGTCAAATTTCATCAAAAGTAGGTCAGCTCACAACTTGCTGGTAACAGTCCCTTAATGCACATTCATGCCAAAAATCAAGGTTCTAATGTCAACAGTTCTCCTTATTTTGCCGGAGAAAGGATTCGGATGGACCGACTCACTCATTACCAGACAATTTGCAAATGAGAGCCGACTTCGTAGGAATAGAGCTTCGTTTAACTCTTTGGAAAATGAGAAATGGTGATTTTTCAAGAAAAAATACTCTATTACCAAAATGTCAACCAGAGCGAAAATCCTGGGAAAATGTGACTGTTCTTCTTGGAATAGTTGGATCTTCACCATCTTGTGTATGTTAAGTCAGTGTCAATAAAAGGCTAAGTTGTGGCAGCCGATTATGTGAGTGGCAGAGGCTTCATGTTGGTGATGCAACTACATGTAATTAATACACCCTTAATGTGACAGTTGCTAAGGTATGGTAAACTGTCTAATTATAGAACCAGTTATAGTTGTTTATTGAAAATTGATGCCAGAGATAGTTTCAAGAGTGAAGTTCTAACCCAAATTTCCTTGTCCTCCTTCACTTACATGTTATGAGTGACAAGTAATTAAACTTCAATAAGACCAGGGCTTCGGAACAAAATTAAATAATTATCGTTGTTTGAGACGGTTTTTAACCATGCATATAATATCTTCATCAAAAGGGAAAGCTTTGAGAATGAGTATCAATTCTATGATGGGACAATATAGGTAACTAGAGGACATGGCCACATTTGATCCCATCAGCCGAGTGTAAATTTTCTATCCCTTTCACATCATGAACATGATGGTACACTGATTTGATATCAGACTCAAAAAGATGGAATGCATTGTGTATAGCTGTCTGCTAAGGTGATATCAATTTTATTTTTTGTTCCATGGGCGGATCTTTTTTTCAGTGTTCACTGCATGAAGGTGATAGCAAAAATAAAACTCAACATCTGAAGTTCACCCCTTTCTTTCTGCGGGTAGATGAGTGTCCGCTCCTCTGGTCCAGTTTTATTTTTAATTATCCCCTCCAACCTTGAAAAAAAAAGAACAGGAAAAAAAAAAAAAACTGCCCATGAAATTGAGGGGATACATGCAATAGACTGTGTCGGCATGAATAGTAGTTACCATACTGATATGATGACATTGCTGCTTCAACACTTTGCCATTACAATTGTTGCTTTCTGCATTAATGTGTGCATATCTTAATGAATTGTACTATGAAGTGAAAACATATTGATCTAAAATGAACTTTGTAGTATTGTTAAACCAAGGTCCTTGCTTTGTCATTTCCAAAAGTATTTTGTCCATCCATGTCAAACCATTCTGATTTTATTTTCTGAAAATGATATTTCAAGTTGGCCCCCTAGGTGGTGCCATTTATGTGAGCATGTGAATGAAACTCTTTTTATCTTGTTACAAGGTGATCACGAACACAATTTGAAAATAATCCCTTCAGTCCATCTTATTTTATTGTCTAGAAATGGGCTATGTGGACAAACACAACCGGGAATGACACTTGTGGCACAGTACCCATTCATGTATATCAAGTTTGACTTCTAGAGTGCTAATGTCATCGTACGGACAACATGATCACATGATCCCATCCAGTATATTTGCCGATGGGATAAAAATATAAGTGATATGATATGAGTGATTTGGAATTGGGTTAAGAAGTATAATAAAAACTAGAAAAGTGAAATTCACTGGCCAGTTTTTTTTAGATGTACTCTCTAAATCTGTCATCTCTTTATTTTTAATTACAAATCTCTCAAAACTAAACAAATATTTCATCAAATATACATGTACCTGTACCTTGACCAGCACCAATACTTCATTGTACACATCATAAACACGGAAACCTTCAACAATACTTCATTGTACATATAAACATGGAAACCTTCAACAATACTTCATTGTACACATGAACGCTGAGAGCTTTAACAGTACTTCATTGTACACATGCACACTGAGAGCTTCACCAATACTTCATTGTACACATAAACACGGAAACCTTCAACAATACTTCATTGTACACATAAACACGGAAACCTTCAACAATACTTCATTGTACACATAAACACGGAAACCTTCAACAATACTTCATTGTACATATAAACACGGAAACCTTCAACAATACTTCATTGTACATATAAACACGGAAACCTTCAACAATACTTCATTGTACACATGAACGCTGAGAGCTTCAACAGTACTTCATTGTACACATGAACACCGAGAGCTTCACCAATACTTCATTGTACACATGGACACTGAGAGCTTCGTTGTACACAAAAATTGGCAGGGCCAACAATACTTTATTGTACATATGAACACTGAGAGCTTCACCAATACTTCATTATACACAAAAATTGAGAGCTTCAATACTTTATTGTACACATAAACATTGAGAGCTTCAACAATACTTTATTGTACACATAAACATTGAGAGCTTCAACAATACTTCATTGTACACATAAACATTAACAGCTTCACCAATTCTTGATTGTACACATAAACATTGACAGCTTCACCAATACTTCATTGTACACATAAACATTAACAGCTTCACCAATTCTTGATTGTACACATAAACATTGACAGCTTCACCAATACTTCATTGTACACATAAACATTGACAGCTTCACCAATACTTCATTGTACACATAAACATTGACAGCTTCATCAATTCTTGATTGTACACATAAACATTGACAGCTTCACCATTATTTCATTGCACACATAAACACAGAGCTTCAACAATACTTCATCGTATACATAAACACTGAGAGCTTCATCAATACTTCATCATACACATAAGACATTGAGAGCTTCATCAATATTTCATCATACGCATAAGACATTGAGAGCTTCATCAATATTTCACTGTACACATAAATATTGAGAGCTTCACTAAACCTTCATTGAACACATAAACAGACAGCTTCAACAATACTTCATTGTACACATAAACATTGAGAGCTAAATATTATACAAATAAACACAGAGTTTCAACAATACTTCATTGTACACATAAATATTGAGAGCTTCACCAAACCTTCATTGAACACATAAACATTGAGTGCTTCACCAGTACTTCATTATATGTATACATTGATATTGAGAGCTTCACCAACACTCTATTATACACATAAACACTGACAGCTTCACCAGTACTTCATTATATGTACACAAAAACAGAGCTTCACCAGTACTTCATTAGATGTACACATAAACAGAGCTTCACCAGTACTTCATTATATGTACACATGAACATTGAGAGCTTCATCAATACTTCATTATATGTACACATAAACATTGAGAGCTTCACCAGTACTTCATTATATGTGCACATAAACATTGAGAGCTTCACCAGTACTTCATTATATGTACACATAAACATTGAGAGGTTCACCAGAACTTCATTATATGTACACATAAATATTGAGAGCTTCACTAAACCTTCATTGAACACATAAACATTGAGAGCTTCACCAATACTTCATTATATGTACACATAAACATTCAGAGCTTCAACAACAGCTCAGAGGTGTCATTGGATGGCAACACTTCACACGATATTGTCTTAGAAATGGCTTTGGAGGAAACTCACTTATTCTTATGACTGGTTATATGTTACAAGCTCTAATAATTCACTCAATACTGAATGGATGAAATAGAACTGACTTGATGCCACCGAGGGCGGACATAAGATTTATATTAAAAATAATCATCGATATAGAACTGACTTGATGCCACAGAGGGCGGACATAAGATTTATATTAAAAATAATCATCGATATAGAACTGACTTGATGCCACCGAGGGCGGACATAAGATTTATATTAAAAATAATCATCGATATAGAACTGACTTGATGCCACCGAGGGCGGACATAAGATTTACATTAAAAATAATCATCGATATAGAACTGACTTGATGCCACCGAGGGCGGACATAAGATTTATATTAAAAATAATCATCGATATAGAACTGACTTGATGCCACCGAGGGCGGACATAAGATTTATATTAAAAATAATCATCGATATAGAACTGACTTGATGCATTGCCGAGGGCGGACATAAGATTTACACACAAGTGCCGCTCTGGAGAACCCCAACATCCGCCTTGCGGGGTCATCCAACAAAGGTGCAAAGCAGTATTGAAAGCATACATGTAGAGCAAACAATAAGGGTCTGGAATAGTATGTGGGTGGCAGACAATAATGTCTGGAATAGATTATCTGGGCACAGACAATAACATCTAGTCCCCATGTGGATTACTGGCAAAAAGCTAATCCCATGGTGGGATGGATAGGTCAGTGCTGTCGGATTACTGGCACACAGGGCAGTCCAGTGTGGAGATTACTGCTGGATAGTTCAGTCCCATGTGAGATTACTGCTGGATAGGCCAGTCCTGTGTAGGATTACTGCTGGGTGGATCAGTCCCATGTTATTACTGATGGATAGTCCCCTGTGGGATTACTGCTGGATAGTCCAGTCCCAAGTGGGATTACTGCTGGATAGGCCAGTCCTGTCTGGGATTACTGCTGGATAGATGAGTCTCGTATAATGGGATTAATGCTGGATAGGACAGTCCCGTGTGGGATTACTGCTGCATAGGCAGTCCCGTGTGGGACTACTGCTGCATACGGCAATCCTGTGTGGGATTATGGCTGAGGAGGCCAGTCCTGTGTGGGATTACTGCTGGATAGGCTAAACCTGTGTGAGATTACAGCGGAATAGGTCAGTCCCATGTAAAATTATGGCTGGATAGGTCAGTGCCATGTGGGATTACTGCTGCAAATTGCAATCCAGTGTCATATTACATCTGGATAGGTTAGTCCCATGAGAGATTACTGCTGCATAAGCCAGTCCCGTGTGGAATTACTGCTGGATAGGCCAGTCCCATGTGGGATTACTGCATGATAGGCCAGTCCAGTCTGGGATTACTGCTGGATAGGTCAGTCCCGTGTGGCATTACTGCTGGATAGGCCAGTGCCATTGGGATTACTGCTGGATAGGTCAGTCCCGTGTGGCATTACTGCTGGATAGGCCAGTGCCATTGGGATTACTGCTGGATAGGTCAGTCCTGTGTGAGATTACTGCTGAATAGGCCAGTCCCAAATGGGATTACTGCTGGATAGACCAGTTCGGTCTGGGATTACTGCTGCATAGTTGATTTCCGTTTGGGATTACAGCTGGATAGGTCAGTCCCGTATGGCAATACTGCTGGATAGGCCAATGCCATTTTGGATTACTGCTGGATAGGTCAGTCCCGTGTGGGATTACTGCGGGAGAGCTGTGACCTAGGACGAAATGTAAGAAACATGTGTACCAAGTTTCATAATCATTCAATGACAGCTGACAACTGCAGCAAACTGTGGTGTACAGATGTACATGTGCACTTCAGCTAAATCCAAAATTCAATCATTTGCCATAATTTGGAGAAAAAATAATATTTCATCTCAAAAATAGCACAAGTAAATCCTCCAATCATAAGAAACATGTGTACCAAGTTTCGTAATCATCCAATGAGAGCTGACAACTGCAGCAAACTTATCATGTACATGTATACGTATACATGTAGAGGCCTACATATACAATTTACCTAAACAGAAAACTCATTCATTTGCCATAATTTGGAGAAAAATTAATATTTCTTGTCAAAAATAGCACAGATACATCCTCTAATCATAAGAAACATGTGTACCAAGTTTCATAATCATCCAATGACAGCTGACAACTGGAGCAAACTTACCATGTACATGTAAATGTACAATTTACCTAAACAGAAAACTCATTCTTTTGTCATAATTTGGAGAAAAATTTATATTTCTTCTCAAAAATAGCACAGGTACATCCTCTAATCATAAGAAACATGTGTACCAAGTTTCATAATCATCCAATGACAGCTGACAACTGGAGCAAACTTACCATGTAGATGTATATGTATACATGTAGAGGCCTACAAGTACAATTTACCTAAACAGAAAACTCATTCATTTGCCATAATTTTGAGAAAAATTAATATTTCTTCTCAAAAATAGCACAGGTACATCCTCTTATCATAAGAAACATGTGTAGCACGTTTCATAATCATCCAATGACAGCTGACAACTGGAACAAACTTACCATGTACATGTATATGTACAATTTACCTAAACAGAAAACTCATTCATTTGTCATAATTTGGAGAAAAAATAATATTTCTTCTCAAAAATAGCACAGGTACATCCTCTAATCATAAGAAACATGTGTACCAAGTTTCATAATCATCCAATGACAGCTGACAACTGGAGCAAACTTACCATGTAGATGTATATGTATACATGTAGAGGCCTACATGTACAATTTACCTAAACAGAAAACTCATTCATTTGCCATAATTTGAAGCAAAATTAATATTTCTTCTCAAAAATAGCACAGGTACATCCTCTAATCATAAGAAACATGTGTACCAAGTTTCATAATCATCCAATGACAGCTGACAACTACAAGAAACTTTCCAAGTACAGATGTACATGTGCACTTCAGCTAAACGCAAAACTCATTCATAGGGATTTTAACATTAGAGTACCCCAGGGGTAGTACCCCCAGGTGGCATACCCACCCCCCATATTTTTTTTATTTTTTTTGTATTTTTTCTAGATTTTTTTTTAACTTGCTAAACCAAAAACCCATTCATTTCCAGGCAGGGGACACCGACACCGACACCGACGACGACATCCTCTTTCCCCCTCTCACAATATCTCCCCTTTACTTCGTAAGGCGAGATAAAAATAATCATCGATATAGAACTGACTTGATGCCACCGAGGGCGGACATAAGACTTACATTAAAATTAATCATCGATATAGAACTGACTTGATGCCACCGAGGGCGGACATAAGATTTATATTAAAAATAATCATCGATATAGAACTGACTTGATGCCACCGAGGGCGGACATAAGATTTATATTAAAAATAATCATCGATATAGAACTGACTTGATGCCACCGAGGGCGGACATAAGATTTACATTAAAAATAATCATCGATATAGAACTGACTTGATGCCACCGAGGGCGGACATAAGATTTATATTAAAAATAATCATCGATATAGAACTGACTTGATGCCACCGAGGGCGGACATAAGATTTATATTAAAAATAATCATCGATATAGAACTGACTTGATGCCACCGGGTGCAGCTGTTGGACTATTCAAAACAATAGGCGATATAGAGCTGATTTCATGCCATGGATTTTGACCATAAGACCAGTTGAAACAATGGGTGAGATGAAACTTGGTGATTGGATGTAATAGGACTCTTTTACCATTGTATAACTTCAAAAATACAGGAGTTTGGATCAGATTTCAATTAAATTTTCCTGTTTCTGCAGCAAACTGACACAGTATATGAGTTTTTTTTTTGCATTTTTCATTCCAATTTTTGTTTTTTCGTTCAATATCTAATTTTGCTGTATTTCTTTTGCAAATGAATGAAAATTTTTTGAGAATCAAATTTATCAAGATTCAGGCTTTCCAGAAGTACATGTATAGTAATGTATAGTATTTGATAGGTTTCCATTAAAAAGAATGCGACAAAATGAAAGTGCTGTACCCATCGTGATGACTAACTGGGTTTACAGCTACCGGTATCTGTTTTCACAGAAATGGTGGTCTGGGTTCAAACACTCGGCATCCCGATATTCCGAGAATAATCTGAAAATTGATGTCAATGCCACCTAGATATGAATGAATGTGACAGATACTGTGTACTTCTTCAAATAGAAATATGCTGTTCAGAGCTGTAATTTTCCTTGATGACATGCACTCTGACCAGTAAATGGTAAACTCATTTAGTCCATTTCTCTCATCTCTTCAATGAGTCCTTGAGGACTCTGTTGAGATACGTATGATATCTTACTAATTTAAAAGTATATCTGGGTGGAAAGTTACAAATTAAATCTCGACCATGTAAAATGCCAGAAATATCTGACAGTCTTAGTTTTCAGCTCACATGTTCTGAATTGATGATAGGTTTATCTTATAAACGTTCTGTGAAGTCTAAAGTATCTCTTGAATTATCCTGGCAGGGTGTAAAGTATCAGTTATTCATTTCTTCATCACTGGATGATGAAATGGAACTGGAGTGCAGAGGGTTACAGTCCTGACATGCCAGAGTTTATTTGATTTCCTCAAGTGCCAGCCCCCACAATTTGGTTGTATAACTATATAGTACATGAAACTACCATATAATTCATGGCAAGTTCTGTGATAATTTAACCAACGAAAAACATCAATAAATGTTAGTAGCTGGAAAATGTAAATTCAACATTTTCATTGAACACAGTCTGTATTTTTTTCTCAGATTTAATGATAATCCACTGAAATCCCCAATGTTGAAACTAGTGATTTGGCTTGGGAGGGCAACGTTCAATCCCAAGCGAGATCCTGCGGCCAGGTACCAATACCCATATACCAAATTTGTCCTGAAATTAATCTCAACTTAGCCCTCAGGTGGCACCACCTATACATGGATTGGCATGAAAAACAATCCAAAGAAAGATCTTCAGACAGGGTACCTGTATACCAAATTTGAAAAAGAATCAATTCAGCTTTTCAAAAGTTATTGTCCAGAAGAAAAAATAACTTGGCAGCGCCACATATAGGCGGATCAGCAGGACAAATTTGGAAAGAATCACAAGCAAGAAATTGAGGCGTACCCACATACCAAATTTGGAAAGAATTTACTAAGGTTTTCAAAGTTATTGTCCTGATAATTGGCCTCTGGTGTTGCCACCTATAGGCAATCAGCACGAAAAACAACCTAGTACAGAGATCTTGAGGCAAGATACAAACTTATAAAATTTGGAAAGAATTTGTAGTCAAGAAAAGAAGTCAGATGGATGGACCACAATAATATCAGGATTATATACATGTAGTCTCCCTTGACTTTGAACCCTTCGTCTGGAACAACTAATGGAATTAAAAGCTGCACATCCTGTAATTTAATTATTGGAGAACTTGATATATATCATGTACATATATATGAATTGATATATATCATGTACATATATATGAATTGATATATATCATGTACATATATATGAATTGATATATATCATGTACATATATATGAATTGATATATATCATGTACACATATATGAATTGATATATATCATGTACATATATATGAATTGATATATATCATGTACATATATATGAATTGATATATATCATGTACATATATATGAATTGATATATATCATGTACACATATATGAATTGATATATATCATGTACATATATATGAATTGATATATATCATGTACATATATATGAATTGATATATATCATGTACACATATATGAATTGATATATATCATGTACACATATATGAATTGATATATATCATGTACATATATATGAATTGATATATATCATGTACACATATATGAATTGATATATATCATGTACACATATATGAATTGATATATATCATGTACATATATATGAATTGATATATATCATGTACACATATATGAATTGATATATATCATGTACACATATATGAATTGATATATATCATGTACACATATATGAATTGATATATATCATGTACACATATATGAATTGATATATATCATGTACACATATATGAATTGATATATATCATGTACACATATATGAATTGATATATATCATGTACATATATATGAATTGATATATATCATGTACATATATATGAATTGATATATATCATGTACATATATATGAATTGATATATATCATGTACATATATATGAATTGATATATATCATGTACATATATATGAATTGATACATATCATGTACATATATATGAATTGATATATATCATGTACATATATATGAATTGATATATATCATGTACACACATATGAATTGATATATATCATGTACATATATATGAATGATATATATCATGTACACATATATGAATTATTATATATCATGTACATATATATGAATTGATATATATCATATACTTTTATATGGATTTAATTATATATATCATGTACATATATGAATTGATATATATCATGTACACATATATGAATTGATATATATATGTGTACATATATATGAATTGATATATATCATGTACACATATATGGTCATTATCTATATCGTACCTTTCCTGTGAATTGATACTTATATATCATGTACATATATATGAATTGATATATATCATGTACATATATATGAATTGATATATATCATGTACATATATGAATTGATATATATCATGTACACATATATGAATTGATATATATCATGTACATATATATGAATTGATATATATCATGTACACATATATGAATTGATATATATCATGTACACATATATGAATTGATATATATCATGTACACATATATGAATTGATATATATCATGTACACATATATGAATTGATATATATCATGTACACATATATGAATTGATATATATCATGTACATATATATGAATTGATATATATCATGTACATATATATGAATTGATATATATCATGTACATATATATGAATTGATATATATCATGTACATATATATGAATTGATATATATCATGTACATATATATGAATTGATATATATCATGTACACATATATGAATTGATATATATCATGTACATATATATGAATTGATATATATCATGTACATATATATGAATTGATATATATCATGTACATATATATGAATTGATATATATCATGTACACATATATGAATTGATATATATCATGTACATATATATGAATTTTACAGTCATCCTTCTAATAATTGATTCACCCCCCAATTTTGTTGACAAAGTTCAATCCATTGTTCAAATGAAGCTGATCACCCTCGAAAATCATATATTATCTGCAGGATTATGGATGATTTTGTCAACTTCCTGTTCTTAATGGATTTGAGAACCCCTGATTTTAGGCTACATGTGAGAAATTTCCCTTCCTTTGATGAACTATTAGATGTTATACTGTTGACTATCCACATACCTCAGACTGTTTCAAATCACGCTTCAAATCTATAGAATATTTGCTGCAATAATGTACATGCATATGATAATTATATCACTAGCAATAATTTGGTCAGATATGTTTGTACAGACACTCTGTCAGATTTTGAACAACTCATTGATCAATAACACACAAATATAGCCTTGACCACTATATCACTTCTGGATCACTTGTATCCTATTTTAGACAGCTCTGTGTCTGTACTTTTGGACTGATCATTTTGGAATTTGAAATGGACAAAGCTGAAACTGTACCGACTACAAAGCCTATGAAAAGATAGCCATTCATGTTTCAGGAACTGTACAGATTCCAAATCCTATGAAATGAGAGGCAGTCATGTGTTAGGAACTGTACAGATTCCAACCACTAAAGCAAAGAGAGGCAGTCATGTGTTAGAAACTGTACAGATTCCAAAGCCTAAGAGAAGAGAGGCAGTCATGTGTTAGGAACTGTACAGATTCCAAAGCCTAAAGCAAAGAGAGGCAGTCATATGTTAGAAACTGTACAGATTCCAAAGCCTAAGAGAAGAGAGGCAGTCATGTGTTAGGAACTGTACAGATTCCAAAGCCTAAAGCAAAGAGAGGCATTCATATGTTAGAAACTGTACAGATTCCAAAGCCTAAGAGAAGAGAGGCAGTCATGTGTTAGGAACTGTACAGATTCCAAAGCCTAAAGCAAAGAGAGGCAGTCATATGTTAGAAACTGTACAGATTCCAAAGCCTAAGAGAAGAGAGGCAGTCATGTGTTAGGAACTGTACAGATTCCAAAGCCTAAAGCAAAGAGAGGCAGTCATATGTTAGAAACTGTACAGATTCCAAAGCCTAAGAGAAGAGAGGCAGTCATATGTTAGGAACTGTACAGATTCCAAAGCCTAAAGCAAAGAGAAGTCCATATGTTAGGAACTGTACAGATTTCAAAGCCTATGAAAAGAGAGGCAGTCATGTGTTAGGAACTGTACAGATTCCAAAGCCTAAAGCAAAGAGAGGCAGTCATGTGTTAGGAACTGTACAGATTCCAAAGCCTAAAGCAAAGAGAGGCAGTCATGTGTTAGGAACTGTACAGATTCCAAAGCCTAAAGCAAAGAGGGGCAGTCATGTGTTACATGTACATGTAGGAACTGTACAGATTCCAAAGCCTAAGAGAAGAGAGGCAGTCATGTGTTAGGAACTGTACAGATTTCAAAGCCTAAAGCAAAGAGGGACAGTCATGTGTTAGGAACTGTACAGATTCCAGAGCCTAAAGCAAAGAGGGGTAGTCATGTGATACACGTAGGAACTGTACAGATTCCAAAGCCTAAGAGAAGAGAGGCAGTCATGTGTTAGGAACTGTACAGATTTCAAAACCTAAAGCAAAGAGGGGCAGTCATGTGTTAGGAACTGTACAGATTCCAAAGCCTAAAGCAAAGAGGGGCAGTCATATGCTAGGAACTGTACAGATTCCAAAGCCTAAAGCAAAGAGGGGCAGTCATGTGTTAGGAACTGTACAGATTCCAAAGCCTAAAGCAAAGAGAGGCAGTCATGTGTTAGGAACTGTACAGATTCCAAAGCCTAAAGCAAAGAGAGGCAGTCATGTGTTAAGAACTGTAAGATTCCAAAGCCTATGAAAAGACAGGTATTATTGTGTTAGGAACTGTACAGATTTCAAAGCCTATGAAAAGAGAGGCAGTCATGTGTTAGGAACTGTACAGATTCCAAAGCCTAAAGCAAAGAGGGGCAGTCATGTGTTACATGTAGGAACTATACAGATTCCAAAGCCTAAAGCAAAGAGGGGCAGTCATGTGTTACATGTAGGAACTATACAGATTCCAAAGCCTAAAGCAAATAGGGGCAGTCATGTGTTACATGTAGGAACTATGCAAATTCCAAAGCCTAAAGCAAAGAGGGGCAGTCATGTGTTACATGTAGGAACTGTACAGATTCCAAAGCCTAAAGCAAAGAGGGACAGTCATGTGTTAGGAACTGTACAGATTCCAAAGCCTAAAAGCAAAGAGGGACAGTCATGTGTTACATGTAGGAACTGTACCGATTCCAAAGCCTAAGAGAAGAGAGGCAGTCATGTGTTAGGAACTGTACAGATTCCAAAGCCTAAAGCAAAGAGGGACAGTCATGTGTTGGGAACTGTACAGATTCCAAAGCCTAAAGCAAAGAGGGGCAGTCATGTGTTAGGAACTGTACAGATTCCAAAGCCTAAAGCAAAGAGGGGCCAGAGATATACAGCAATCTGCGTCTTCAGGAAATATAATACCATCAAAAATCAGTAAAGTATGTCAAGATATAGCGTATTTTCGGTTGTATCGTCCAGTGAACATAATCGAAACATCTCAAGATCGGCTTTTCTTGAAACTCAACTACTTAGATAAAGGACTGGACATCATTAATTTACCTCGAATCCTGAATGATCCAGAGGTACGCAACACTGTACCAAACTATTTCAAGTTCACAGAACCTCCTTGCATTTCATATAAGTATACTAAATCTATAGCCACCAAAATATTCAATTACTCCAATGCTGTCAAGGAGTTTGACTGGAACTTATACACGTCAGGAGGCTATAGTTGTGATTGTGAATTGTCGAACTTTATCTATACACCATGCAAACATATTGTGACTGGTGACCTTGATGTGGTGAGTGATAAGGATCTGAAATTACTCCTGATGAAAGGACCTAAATATAGAGAGCCAAGAAGAATAAATCTGAAGGCGGACCAGAAGATAGTCCTGTCTGCATTAGAACAGTACGTTATTGATTGGTCTAAGCGAGAAAAAGTTGAACCTACAGTACTCGCTGATTGGCTGGACCTCACCAAGAGCAAGGTCGTTGAAAAAATCCGCCATATTGACAGAAGTTCTCTTCCCCTAGCAAAACAAGTACTGAGAAACCTCAATTCGCAAGAAGTTCTAACAAATATCCAGAGTAAATTCGTCATAGTCCCAGCAGACAAAGCTCAGAATAATATAATATTCATATGTAAATATTACTATTACCAGGTGCTGGTTAAAGAATTGAGTGTAGACATATCTTCATCAAATACGTCTACTTACTCCCAAACTGCATTTACTCTGGAAGATTTATTTAACAATCACAAAAGTTTCTCAGGGAAAGAGGTATTTGTCTTTCAACCAATCATAACGACATACCAAAACTATACTGGACTCCCAAAATGCATAAATCACCATACAAAGCTAGATTCATAGCTGGTTCTAGAAGCTGCACCACCAAGCTTCTTTCAACCCTATTGACGAGGGCCCTTCAGGAGGTAAAAGCATTTTGGGAAGGTATTGCGCCACTATTTCTAAGAACTCTGGCGTTGAATGTATGTGGATATTGAAAAACTCAAAATGTCTTACGGAAGAACTTGATGCTAAAGGTCACATACCGTACAGACATGTATCCACATGGGATTTCTCGACTCTCTATACTACAATCCCTCATGAGGACCTTATTGACCGTATAAGTTCATTAATAGTATCTGTGTTCATGAAAACTGATCGTAGATATGTTAATGTCGGAAGCCATAAAGGATTCTTTAGCTCGACTACATACAAGAGATATCATTCATGGGATGTTTCTTTGTTTATAGAGTTGCTTGAATTTCTCATTAAAAATATCTATGTGAAATTTGGCAACACAATATATCAGCAGCATATAGGTATTCCAATGGGTACTAATTGTGCACCCCTGTTGGCTGATCTGTATCTGTTCTCTTATGAATAGGACTATATGCAGGCGCTTTCAAAAACCGATCCATTCAAAGCCCGTTCCTTCTCATTCACCAAACGCTATATAGACGATCTTCTCGCTGTGGATAATCGCTATATAAATGACGCAGTGAAGGATATATATCCACCTTCACTGGATTTGAAGGAAACTGCAGATAGCCCTACAGGCACATCTTATTTAGATCTCTATCTCTATAAAAATGAAGCGGGCATTCTCTCGTCGACTTTATGACAAAAGAGATGATTACAATTTCGACATCGTAAACTATCCCTTTCTGGATAGTAATATTCCAGTGGGACCTGCATATGGCGTATACATATCCCGCTTAGTAGCATTTGCTAGATCCTGTGTTAAATGTGATGATTTTAATCAACGTCACAACACATTGTTGCAGAAACTTATAAAACAGGGCTATTCCACCAAGCGCCTCCACTCAAAGTTTCTCAAATTTGGCGATACATATCGCATGCTGATAGCAAAATACGAACGTAGTTGCAGAATCTATGGGGCTACGTTTCGTAACAGCATGTCTAATTAAGCAACCGGGGCTAGGGGCCGTATGAGCCCATGTACTTCAAGATCCCCATGGTACTCATATGAACAGTCAATCAAAGCGTGACTGAGGTACATCATTTTTAGATGTGACTCTATAACGAATATTATGGATTAAGAATACTGATCAGCGATACGGATTTGGTATATTTTGGAACATCATGATGTCTTGCCGGCATCATTGAAAACTGTTGACCGCTTCTCTCTTGCAGGAAACAAGCCTATGTTTATGTATACTTTTGTCTTTTTGAATTTGGTGCTAATACTGTTATATGGAAATGGAATAGGTCTTTGGATTATGGACGCGGATATCCTCTAATGGACGACGGCTGGATTATGAATGACGGACTAGACGCTTGTAATTAGGAACTGTACAGATTCCAAAGCCTAAAGCAAAGAGGGGCAGTCATGTGTTACATGTAGGAACTGTACAGATTCCAAAGCCTAAAGCAAAGAGAGGCAGTCATGTGTTAGGAACTGTACAGATTCCAAAGCCTAAAGCAAAGAGGGGCAGTCATGTGTTAGGAACTGTACAGATTCCAAAGCCTAAAGCAAAGAGGGACAGTCATGTGTTAGGAACTGTACAGATTCCAAAGCCTAAAGCAAAGAGGGGTAGTCATGTGTTAGGAACTGTACAGATTCCAAAGCCTAAAGCAAAGAGGGGCAGTCATGTGTTACATGTAGGAACTGTACAGATTCCAAAGCCTAAAGCAAAGAGGGGCAGTCATGTGTTAGGAACTGTACAGATTCCAAAGCCTAAAGCAAAGAGGGGCAGTCATGTGTTACATGTAGGACCTGTACAGATTCCAAAGCCTAAAGCAAAGAGAGGCAGTCATGTGTTAGGAACTGTACAGATTCCAAAGCCTAAAGCAAAGAGGGGCAGTCATGTGTTACATGTAGGAACTGTACAGATTCCAAAGCCTAAAGCAAAGAGAGGCAGTCATGTGTTAGGAACTGTACAGATTCCAAAGCCTAAAGCAAAGAGGGGCAGTCATGTGCTACATGTAGGAACTGTACAGATTCCAAAGCCTAAAGAGAAGAGAGGCAGTCATGTGTTAGGAGCTGTACAGATTTCAAAGCCTAAAGCAAAGAGGGACAGTCATGTGTTAGGAACTGTACAGATTCCAGAGCCTAAAGCAAAGAGGGGCAGTCATGTGTTAGGAACTGTACAGATTCCAAAGCCTAAGAGAAGAGAGGCAGTCATGTGTTAGGAACTGTACAGATTTCAAAGCCTAAAGCAAAGAGGGGCAGTCATATGTTAGGAACTGTACAGATTCCAAAGCCTAAAGCAAAGAGGGGCAGTCATGTGTTAGGAACTGTACAGATTCCAAAGCCTAAAGCAAAGAGAGGCAGTCATGTGTTAGGAACTGTACAGATTCCAAAGCCTAAAGCAAAGAGAGGCAGTCATGTGTTAAGAACTGTAAGATTCCAAAGCCTATGAAAAGAGAGGTATTATTGTGTTAGGAACTGTACAGATTTCAAAGCCTATGAAAAGAGAGGCAGTCATGTGTTAGGAACTGTACAGATTCCAAAGCCTAAAGCAAAGAGGGGCAGTCATGTGTTACATGTAGGAACTATACAGATTCCAAAGCCTAAAGCAAAGAGGGGCAGTCATGTGTTACATGTAGGAACTATACAGATTCCAAAGCCTAAAGCAAAGAGGGGCAGTCATGTGTTACATGTAGGAACTATGCAAATTCCAAAGCCTAAAGCAAAGAGGGGCAGTCATGTGTTACATGTAGGAACTGTACAGATTCCAAAGCCTAAAGCAAAGAGGGACAGTCATGTGTTAGGAACTGTACAGATTCCAAAGCCTAAAAGCAAAGAGGGACAGTCATGTGTTACATGTAGGAACTGTACCGATTCCAAAGCCTAAGAGAAGAGAGGCAGTCATGTGTTAGGAACTGTACAGATTCCAAAGCCTAAAGCAAAGAGGGACAGTCATGTGTTGGGAACTGTACAGATTCCAAAGCCTAAAGCAAAGAGGGGCAGTCATGTGTTAGGAACTGTACAGATTCCAAAGCCTAAAGCAAAGAGGGGCAGTCATGTGTTAGGAACTGTACAGATTCCAAAGCCTAAAGCAAGAGGGGCAGTCATGTGTTACATGTAGGAACTGTACAGATTCCAAAGCCTAAAGCAAAGAGAGGCAGTCATGTGTTAGGAACTGTACAGATTCCAAAGCCTAAAGCAAAGAGGGGCAGTCATGTGTTAGGAACTGTACAGATTCCAAAGCCTAAAGCAAAGAGGGACAGTCATGTGTTAGGAACTGTACAGATTCCAAAGCCTAAAGCAAAGAGGGGTAGTCATGTGTTAGGAACTGTACAGATTCCAAAGCCTAAAGCAAAGAGGGGCAGTCATGTGTTACATGTAGGAACTGTACAGATTCCAAAGCCTAAAGCAAAGAGGGGCAGTCATGTGTTAGGAACTGTACAGATTCCAAAGCCTAAAGCAAAGAGGGGCAGTCATGTGTTACATGTAGGACCTGTACAGATTCCAAAGCCTAAAGCAAAGAGAGGCAGTCATGTGTTAGGAACTGTACAGATTCCAAAGCCTAAAGCAAAGAGGGGCAGTCATGTGTTACATGTAGAAACTGTACAGATTCCAAAGCCTAAAGCAAAGAGAGGCAGTCATGTGTTAGGAACTGTACAGATTCCAAAGCCTAAAGCAAAGAGGGGCAGTCATGTGCTACATGTAGGAACTGTACAGATTCCAAAGCCTAAAGAGAAGAGAGGCAGTCATGTGTTAGGAGCTGTACAGATTTCAAAGCCTAAAGCAAAGAGGGACAGTCATGTGTTAGGAACTGTACAGATTCCAGAGCCTAAAGCAAAGAGGGGCAGTCATGTGTTAGGAACTGTACAGATTCCAAAGCCTAAAGCAAAGAGAGGCAGTCATGTGTTAGGAACTGTACAGATTTCAAAGCCTAAAGCAAAGAGGGGCAGTCATATGTTAGGAACTGTACAGATTCCAAAGCCTAAAGCAAAGAGAGGCAGTCATGTGTTAGGAACTGTACAGATTCCAAAGCCTAAAGCAAAGAGAGGCAGTCATGTGTTAAGAACTGTAAGATTCCAAAGCCTATGAAAAGAGAGGTATTATTGTGTTAGGAACTGTACAGATTTCAAAGCCTATGAAAAGAGAGGCAGTCATGTGTTAGGAACTGTACAGATTCCAAAGCCTAAAGCAAAGAGGGGCAGTCATGTGTTACATGTAGGAACTGTACAGATTCCAAAGCCTAAAGCAGAGAGGGGCAGTCATGTGTTAGGAACTGTACAGATTTCAAAGCCTAAAGCAAAGAGGGGCAGTCATGTGTTACATGTAGGAACTATACAGATTCCAAAGCCTAAAGCAAAGAGAGGCAGTCATGTGTTAGGAACTGTACAGATTCCAAAGCCTAAAGCAAAGAGAGGCAGTCATGTGTTAAGAACTGTAAGATTCCAAAGCCTATGAAAAGAGAGGTATTATTGTGTTAGGAACTGTACAGATTTCAAAGCCTATGAAAAGAGAGGCAGTCATGTGTTAGGAACTGTACAGATTCCAAAGCCTAAAGCAAAGAGAGGCAGTCATGTGTTAGGAACTGTACAGATTCCAAAGCCTAAAGCAAAGAGAGGCAGTCATATGTTAGGAACTGTACAGATTCCAAAGCCTAAAGCAAAGAGAGGCAGTCATGTGTTAGGAACTGTAGATTCCAAAGCCAAAAGCAAAGAGAGGCAGTCATGTGTTAGGAACTGTACAGATTCCAAAGCCTTAAGCAGAGAGAGGCCGTCATGTGTTAGGAACTGTAGAGATTCCAAAGCCTAAAGCAAAGAGAGGCAGTCATGTGTTAGGAACTGTAGATTCCAAAGCCAAAAGCAAAGAGAGGCAGTCATGTGTTAGGAAGTGTACAGATTCCAAAGCCTAAAGCAAAGAGAGGCAGTCATGTGTTAGGAACTGTAGATTCCAAAGCCAAAAGCAAAGAGAGGCAGTCATGTGTTAGGAACTGTAGATTCCAAAGCCAAAAGCAAAGAGAGGCAGTCATATGTTAGGAACTGTACAGATTCCAAAGCCTTAAGCAAAGAGAGGCAGTCATGTGTTAGGAACTGTACAGATTCCAAAGCCAAAAGCAAAGAGAGGCAGTCATGTGTTGGGAACTGTAGAGATTCCAAAGCCAAAAGCAAAGAGAGGCAGTCATGTGTTGGGAACTGTACAGATTCCAAAGCCAAAAGCAAAGAGAGGCAGTCATGTGTTGGGAACTGTACAGATTCCAAAGCCTTAAGCAGAGAGAGGCCGTCATGTGTTAGGAACTGTACAGATTCCAAAGCCTAAAGCAAAGAGATGCAGTCATGTGTTAGGAACTGTACAGATTCCAAAGCCTAAAGCAAAGAGATGCAGTCAAGTTTTTACTTTCTCTCCCACTCGCTTCCATCACATGATGTTTTTCTATTACGAAAACACTTATGTCATCAAAATATCAATGACAAGAGCCAAGAAACACGAGACAACAGATTGTCACTGCACGAAAACTGGACTACTCCCAAGTTTGTCACTCAATCTCTGTTTACAAAACACCACATTCACATTAACTCATCGAACATTCTCACCCACCATAGATGATGAAAGTTAGAGAATCTTTACTCCGATCTCTTAAGAATGCAGCTGCACTATATTTACAGTTCAACCATCAAGACTACATAATTTAGGAGAATTAAAAAAACAACATAAAAGACCCTTGAAGAAAGTGACCATGCAGAACTCTGTGTATTGACTTAATTTTTTTCATTTTCAGAGCATTGATATACATTATATTGTACCTTTATACAGCTATTGTACACTGTGGGATGTGACATCAGGATTTGTTGACTCGAGATACATGTATGTGACAATATGACATTGACACGTGTATGCAGTACCGGTACCATGGAATTCCATGTTTGCGGACTGATCTGTTTCTCTATCTTTGGCCATAAAAACAGTGGGTGAAGTACCAAATTTATACCTGCAACATGTTGGTTATAGAAGACTGAGACAAAAAACTTCAAAGTTCAGTGGATATGTTGGAGCACGAGCTCTGTCCATAACAACAGTGCACAACCAAACGTGGATGAGAGACAGCTGCATTTGAGATGCACTATTATCGCGAGACCATGTGCTATTGCCGCATGATCATGTGATATCACTTCAAGATGTTCAGTTATTGCAAAAAGTGCAATATTTCTTGTGTTAAGCATTTCATTTCGGGAATTATAGAATAAGTTCCGACCAATAAGAATGAATGAACAATTCTAGGGTGAGGTATTTAAATAAACATGAAAGCCTGCGTGGCTGAAGTGCTCCGACACTGAAAATAGTAATTTGGCATTCAGTACCTGGCATGGAAAGTTAACCCAAGCGCGATCCTGTGGCAAGGTACCCACAATTACCAATCTGTCCTGAAAGGAAAATTGGCTTGGCCCCCAGGTGGCACAACCTATATAGACAGATTGGCATGAAAAACAATCCCAAGCGAGATACTGAGGCAAGGTACCCACATTCCAAATTTGGAGAAAAAACTGTTCATGTTTTCAAAAGTTAATCGTCTGGAATCAAAAGTTTAACTTGGCCCACAGGTGGCATCACCTCTAGGGTGAACGGCGTGAAAAACAATTCCACGGGAGATCTTGAGGCGAGGTACCCACATACCAAATTTGAAAAGAATCTTTTCAGTTTTTCAGAAGTTAATTTTCGGAAATGAAGCGGATGGACTGACACCCTGGGCCCAAATTAGAGACCAAAAAAAAAAAAAAAAAAAAATTATTGCCTTCAGAGTCAAAGCCTAACTATTTTACCAGAATTTGGGGAATTTGTATATTTTCACTAATTTGGGTTGGTTTCCCTGCCCCAAATTTAATCATGCTGAATAGAGGGTGTGCCCAAATTAGGGTAATCTAAAGCAAGGACCCCAATACTATAGTCCCTCCCTAGGACATCAGGTGTCGGGGGACAATGAAACTGAGAGTCGTCATATGCCTCAAATATAGAACATCTCTTTCCATTGGCCGGTATCACAATATAATTCAACCACTCTAATCGAATCAATCACCATCATATCGATTTCTGATCAGTCAACCTACTATACATACCTGTATCTGATAAGCCCAGAAATTCAGGAGATATTTACAGAAATACGTAAATTCTTAAAACATGGAGTTCTTCCATCTCCTTTTCCAACGTACATTGTATGTACCCTATTTCTTATAATTTTTCGAACAGCATTTTTAGACTCAGAAGCAGAAAAAAACATCTTTATGTCAACTGAGGCTAAATACAGTGGCATGGATATGTTATTTATCCAAGGAACTGAAAAGACAGCTGGTGAAAATTTGTAAAATGTTAGCAGAAATTCTCTCTGTAGCTGCCTGAAGTTAACTTCTGCAGTCTGAATAATTAGAAGAAATAGGCCAGGTATGTATGAGGACATTGGTCATTATTATTTCATTATGGGACTTGTACTTCCTGTCATCGAATTATAACATTTATATGTATAAACAAAAGTGCAATGAAGATTTCATCTCAAAATATGTGGGTAGTCGAGAGAGTAAATCACGGTCAGATTACCCGCATGAACTGCACAAATGGTTGTGTAATGTTTAGATAGCCAGTTATCTTCCCTTAGCGATCAACAACTCGTCCTCAAATGACGCAAATAAAATCATATTTCACAGAATTCAGTAAAAGCACACAGTGATGCCATTTTATCATTGACACATCAGATTTACTACCAACACTTTATAATGTGTCAAGATCATGTCCTTGTACTTCACTGGCAAGAATATTCAAACAACTTGCATCATTGATATTGATGTAAGCAGTAGTATACACTCATGA
>JAVTVY010035846.1:0-14410 GCA_036873755.1 Hanleya hanleyi
AACATGGATAACTTGCGAATCGCTTGTCCAAGCTCTCGTAAAGTTTCCTTATTCCCACGTCGTCTACTTCTGAGCTCCGCTAGATATAGCTCGGCTTGACCACTGGGACCAAAACGGGAATCCAAAATGTCCACAAGTCGTTTGTAATCACATTGCTCTCTTTCATTGAGGGTACACACTAACTGTCTTGCGTGACCTTTCAGATGCGTGAAAAGAAAATCTGCCTTTTCTTGTCGGTTCCATCCATTGATTCTGGCAATGGTGTTGAATACCTGAAGATACTCTTTCCAAGGGGTGTCACCATTGTAAATTTCGGGCTTGATGGTTCCTACGTTGCACGTGAGACTCGTCCCCGTAACCGGCCTCACGTGGAGACGATCTCAGAGACTCCTCCCCATGTAACGGAATCCTGAACATAACTTCAGCTTCGTCGCTGTCATCATGGGCGACTGTTTCTTCTTCCAGATCCATGTTGAACTTGTTCAATGTCGGTAACCACTTTATAATAACAAGTCTCTGATTACAACTTTTCAATATCTAGTATGCAGCTATCCCAGAATGCATTAATCCCACCGCTGCCACCAATTGTAGCGGTTTTAAAAGCGCACGGTGTACACTCAGTCAAATATTTCAAGTCAAGTCACTTCAACCACTAATATTCAATGCTGCCACCACCTATTTTTCATTAAAAATAGGAAAATATTTTAAGTTTAGCGTTTGCCTATTTTCTTCCTTTAACTCCGGAGACGCCGCTACCAACTGGATTCGGATTCTCGCTCTTTCCTCTTGTATCTCTCACTTTGCTGCTACTCCTTCGTTGTATCATAGAATTGTTACTATCTCACTACTGTTATCTTTATATTTAATAGAGTCAGTTCATTATATGTATTATATGACCGATCTGTGATTTCTGTAAACCAGGACTATAGTATATCTGTGAATTCTTGATAATCTTCTGCCTGATGACGCTGGTAATCTTCCCATGGAATCGATGATGACGTTCCTGATACTGGATGTCTTAAGCGATTTGTATGGGTGACATCAGTGATATCTTAATCTTAGGATGACATTAGTGATTCCCCATTTTCTATGGATGACGTTTGTAATCGTTCTAAGATTACTCATGTACTTTCTAATGGATGACAGTTTGTAACCAGTTATTTCGGATAGTGTAATCTTCTTGGCATCACAGTTTCCAATATTTGAACAGTTCCACAAGAACCAACTTCAAGTCAGATATATTCAGTTGAATAATATTCATAACACAGTTTATTCTTGAATCAGATGATCAAATATATATACAGTTAATTGAATCAGGTAAGTTTGTCGATGTAATCATAGATGTAATCATCAGAAAAAGTTGCTCCAAGTTTCTGGTGACATATGGTATTTCCCAATTATAGCGAAAATATACTCAGTTCCTCAAATAATGCTTGAAATAGGAAGTACACGGTAAATTTCACTGTTCCTAGCTCTCCTATATAAGCAGGTGACATGTAACCATGAGACATGTAACCATGATTACATGTAATCATGATACATGTAATCATTTAATGTTCAGCATGTAATCATTGAACATGTAATCATTTACCATGTAATCATTTACTGTTCAGCATGTAATCATTGAACATGTAATCATCTACTATGTAATCCTAAACTGTAATCTTCACACTTGACTGTAGGCTGTCATTTTGGTCTGTATGCTAAAGGCTGGCTGGTATAGATCCTTACCCTCCGAGTGTCTGAGATCGTCTGACATATTGGCGAAATTTCTGCCTTTTATAGTGCTGGGTTGCTAACCAGTTGCCAGGCCAATGACGTAAGATTCTACGGCTAAACGAAAATGCCGAATTTTGATTGGTCAATAATTTCAATTCTGCAAACGCGGTGACGTAATATACTCGACAACTGATGCAGACGGTGCAGACAGCAGGCTGAATTGAGAGCGCACTTTACCAAAACGTATATGCAATTTCGAGGCAAAAACTATACAAAGTTCCGATGAATCGTTGGCAGAACCAGATATCATACGAAAGCCTGTATCCTGAACTTTCCATGGATATATTTATATTCCAAAAAGAACTCTTTATAGACGAAGATGGAAAAGTTATCGCTCCCGAGCTTGTGCGAGACGTATGCACGAAAACTACATGCAAAATCAGGCATGTTTTCTCATCGCATCGGCGGAAACAAATGCCGATCTAAGGAAAAATATTACCTCAAAGGTAGCAACCGAGTTAGCAAGGTAAGCCTGAACAATTATATTTTCAATGAATACCAGGTTGTCTTGAGAAATATATCTCAAAATATGATTAATTAATGATTTTCCATCATGACAAACGAACACCGCCGGACGAAACAATATGGCGGCGGGTATTCGAAGCTCGAAGTCAGAAAATTGCCAAACTTCAAAAATTCAGATCTCATCAACCAGAACGTCTTATGTGCTGACAGTTCATGACAATTTCGTAAAATATATATACTTCCTAACCTTAGTTGGATTCGTCATGAAATTATTTAGAAATAAGTTATTCGAGCACTTTTTGTGACATAGCAAAACGAAGATGACAGCTGTTTCCCTATATACTGCAATGGTTTACACACAAAACCAGCTCAACTATAAAAATTCATATCTCCGTAAATATGAAATGTCCAAACTTTTTACGTCAAGACAATATTCTCCTATATGTGTACTTCCTATTTCCTGCAGGAATTTATGCAATATAAATTCTTTCCGTAATAAACTTACAATTTACTTGGCAATGGTAGTGAAATTCTTCGTCTCAATTTGAGCTTCTTGTACGTCGGTGGAACGCCAAGATCAAAGAGCGCGTGCTGCAACGTAGCACTGCACGCGAGGGTCTAAATATAGATCCAGTTGTTTACATATATCAGCTGATCGTGTCTGATATATAACAAACAATACCAACAGTACTTTCCGTAATATCTGAGTAGTTGATAATCGACCAAGAATTAATTATGACAGAAAAATTATCTCAGATAAACTTTCGCCCTACTCATAGAAATATTATTTCAGATAAATTTCCGTCACAGTACTTTTGCAAAAATTTCACCGTTTCGCTCCTGGACCCTTCCCATTGCGTTCTAAATGACGAGACGTGAAAAACAAGACCCCACAACCCATATCACAATGAACGTGTGTGAATTTCCCAGGTTGGACCTATACCCCCATAGCCAGCCTATGGGGCTATATGGGCTATATGGTACTTTTTCCAAACATTTCACCGTTTCGCTCCGAGGCCGTTCCCATCGTGTTCTAAATGCCGAGACGTGAAAAACAAGACCCCACAACCCATATCACAATGAACGTGTGTGAATTTCCCAGGTTGGACCTATACTCCCATAGCCAGCCTATGTGACCAAAAATTTCACCGTTTCGCTCCGAGACCCTTCCCATCGTGTTCTAAATGACGAGACGTGAAAAACAAGTCCAAACAACCTATATCACAATGAACGTGTGTGAATTTCCCAGGTTGGACCTATACCCCCATAGCCAGTATGGAGTGAGTGAGTGAGTAGGATTTAACCAGTATGGAGCTATATGGGGCTTTATACAGGCCTACCCGGTACTTTTCCAAAAAATTCACCGTTTCGCTCCCGAACCCCTTCCAATGTGATTTTCTTGGCGAGACGAGAAAAACGAGACCCCACAAGCCATAGTAAAGCCCACAAAAAAATTGACCATTCCTCCCTCCATATAGCCAGTATGGGACTACTCATGTACGTAATGACAGGCGTTCGGCACGTGAACTCACTCACGCAGACACGTAGGCGCCAGACCAGGTGTTCACGATGTCGCAACATTGTAGCGACCGTAGTGCAACATTGTTGTATTTCGGGGAGCCAGGTGTTCAGCACGTGACAACCCCCAGCCCAGAACAAGTCAGTACATGCCTTGATCAAATGATCGCCCCGTGACCTCCACAAAAATAATAAGGTCAATTTGCGTCGAAAATGGTACTATATACTACTGCCGTAGTAATGGACAAGACCAGCATACCGTCGAAGAAATTCTCTATTGCGATGGATTGAACATTCGAAATCCTTTGTCATTCTAAAAGTAATATGCTAATGTTGAAAGTTCACGCTGTTGTAAAAACCGTAATAATTCTCTCTCTCCCTTGGCCGGCCGACTATTCTCAGTATTGTTCACAATGTACAAGGAAGTCCGGGAAAATAAAATATATTAAGTCCTGATCATATAACAAACTCAGAGCAGAGCATCTCCGCTGAACGACTTCCGTCTTGGCTTCATTTACACTGCACAAAATTGAAATATCGTCTAAGGGAACGTAAACTGTGGTGAACTTCCGTGGCCAGTTAAAAGCTTTTTCCTCATAGAATCCAAATCGTGTATAAGATATTTTTTAACATTTTTTTTTAAAGCAGTACTAAACGTTTTAACTTCGCTACACTGGAACAACATAGAGGCCTCCATGTTTGAAGAATCGTGACGTCACCGTACACTAGTTTTTCTGCCTCTGGAGGTAAAAACGCGTCAATTGGCAGAGGTGCAGTATTCGAGACTGTAGGTCACAAACATGAGCGAGGATGATAGTGCGACGTGTCGGGATTACCTGGCACCTTGTGACAGCCAAATAAAGTGCAGCCCGGCATGGTAGAATATCTGGCAGAATCAGGCCGTATTCTACAACGAAACTAATCTATAACATTGCATCTGTCAGTCGGGCAACGGAGAGGTGCATAAAAACGACCATGTGCGGCCATGTTATCTCAGCGCAGAGAATGTCCGATGACGTAGGAGATTATCGGCACAACTGAATATTACGCTTTCCCATTGGTTTAAAATCATGCCCAAAATAAACATGGCGGCGCCCTCGAGAAATTGCAAATCACAGTATTTTCTATGTTTGCCTCTTTCTCATTCATTCGGGAAAAATGGGAAAAAATCTTTGTCACGATTTTTCTAATCTATAGGGACTCTTGTATAATTCCCGCGGTGTTTTACCACAAAGTTTACGTTCCCTTTAACACGCCCTCAGCGCCGAGATTCGGGTGAGTAAGTGAATGAATATGATTTAACATCGCTTCCACCACTATTTCAGTCATATCACGACGTTTGGTTCCTATTCCTTATCACAATCGGAAACCACACTCACGAATGAATGTATCGAATCATCATCATCATTTATTTGCTCAAAGGCTTTACAACCATCATAACTGTACATGAATTTACATGGCGGGTAACTATCGAAATAACCGCATACAATGTCTTATAAATTTAACTAACTTTTAAAACTGTCCTTCTGAATCCATGTAGCAGATCAATGAAATGATTAATGTCTTTATGTCTTGTATAATATGCCGGTATAAGTTCCTTCTGCTTTTCTAGTAGAGTTGGGCATTCTATTTAAAAAAAAAATTAATGTCTCACGAATGAATGTTTCGAAATCACAGGTAAGTTCATCCGGGGTCCTGTTCGTTTTCACACCCGGGAGCCCCACGGGTGCTCCAGTAGTCGCCTTTTACGACAAACTCTCTGAGGGGCTGCGGCCTATTCTTACCATGATCTGGAGTGGGCACAACGACACCCCAGGTCAATCCCCAGGAGCCCCACGGGTCGCCGAGATTAGAGAGGTTCAGTTACACGTTGAACGACAACGGGAACGTGTGAATTTCAGTTACGCCTTGACGTCGCAACGCGAAATTAGTTACCCGTTCTCCGCCTAGTTGGTTTAGGTAATTCAAGTATGATGATCGAATTATTTTGGCCATTCTGATTTAAGGGACTTGTGTGTTTCGATTGATGATTTTCTACATTTTCCGGTATACCGTACACATTATTGATTTCATTCGTTAATGCAATTTCAATGATTTCAAACAGGAATTCATCGATGTTGTGCACTGGATCCAGAGGCATCGTTGGAGAGGGGTCGATGGGTGCGAACGAACCCCTCCCAGCGCCAAGCTGTACCAATTCAATTCATTTATTTACACCCAGACCACATTCTGTGGTATATGGGGAAAACAATATGAATATTTGGCAGACGCAGCTTGCCAAAAACAGTCACAAATATACATGTATTTTGCAGCATATCTTTACAGTTAGCATAGGAGAGTCCATTACATCAATACAGTACGAAGATAATAGTATATCTACTTTTCTTAAGCACTGGTATGAAAAGTTTATAATAGACACAGCGGAAACTTTGTATATGGGAATGATGGTCTCAGTAGTAGTATAAGGTGATTTAAAGTCACATTGCCCTCTTTGCACTTAAACTTGAGGGGTAACTCGTGATTTCCCGAAAGAATCCGACAGGGGGCGCCACCAGTTCAAGGCATGTCCGGACATGTACTGGATTGCATCATCCTTGGCTGTGTGCCAAGTATGGACGACTATAGTTCGGTTAACCTTTGACCTGTGTATTCCTCCGCGGGGATGAGGTCATATCTGGCGGTAATGCGGTCGCCTCCGCGTAGAAAAAGTAGTCCCTAGATAAAATGGTCTGATGGGGTCGAGTGAGGTATCAAAGTGAAGCTTAGGGGAGGGGGCATCTAATGGGCTGGGTGCGGGATTGAAATAGCGGCATGCTGCGCATGCGCGGTGGCCCAAGCGTATGAACATAGACGTTTTGGGATCTAGGGGAGCCCGTAATGGGCCGATAGAGTTGTATGAGGTATCAAAGTGAAGCATTCATGAAGGGGCATCTGACTGGACTAGGGGTTCGGGCGTTGTCACCAGTCTGCGCATGCGCAGACAGGGAATTATGGGAAAAGGGTATGGAAATACACGTTTTGGGCTCTAGGGGAGCCCCTAGTGGACCGATTGGGTCGAGTGAGGTATTCATGTGAAGCACACATGAGGGGGCATCTGCCTGGACTAGAGGTTCGGGTATTGTCACCATTCTGCGCATGCGCAAACAGGGAATTGTGGGAAAAGGCTATGGAAATACACGTTTTGGGCTCTAGGGGGCTACTATGGGTCCGATTGGGTCGAGTGAAGTATTAATGTGAAGCTTATGTGAGGGGGCATCTGACTGAACTAGAGGCTCGGTCATTGTCGCCATGCTGCGCATGCGCAAACAGGGAATTGTGGGAAATGGGTATGGAAATACACGTTTTGGACTCTAGGGGAGTCCCTGGTCGTCCAATAGGGTCGAGTGAGGTCTTATTTTGAAGCTCTCGTGGAGGAGCACTTGACTACACTAATGGTTCGTCCGTGTTCAATAGTCTGCGCATGCGCAGACAGGCCCGTAGTATAGAAAGTAGGCATTTTGGGGGTATGTGGGTGTGTGTTTGGGTTAGAGATAGGCTATTCACGGTTCGAATGGATCGTGTGAGGTATCCACGTGAAGCCTAGGTGAGGGAGCCTCCGATGGCCTGGATGTGGGGTTGGAATATCGGCATTCTGCGCATGCGCGGTGGTCAAAGGGTATGAAAATAGCCGTTTTGGGAGCTAGGGGAGCCACTATTGGTCCGATTGGGTCGAGTGAGGTATCAAAGTGAAGCATTCGTGAAGGGGCAGCTGATGGGTTGGGTGTGCGGTAGGAATATCATTCTGCGCATGCGCAGACGCACTGCGGAGCTCTCGTCCAATCAGAAGCGAGTATTTCAAATCCGTCACAGAGCTCTCAGCCAATCAGAAGCGAGTATTTTGACCCGGTGCATTATGGGACATATCCAAGATGGCGGCACGTATGTTCAAGATGGCGGCACATCCGGTGTCGAAAACTGGCCATTTCCTCGGGATGTGGCCACCTAGTGTCGAAAACTGGACCCTGTATGGGTCCCGCTAGCGCCTTGACGCCATGATATAGACCGGAGAGAGAAAACAACAACAACAAGGATGACACATGAGGGAACAACAACAACAACAAGTTTTTTTTTTCATATAGTTTATTTTCCCCTCCATCATAACATACCCACGCTGGGGGAGCCGCGTTGGGTATGTTTACAATTCAAGAAAGACTCTTGTCCAATCAGAGACCGCCATTTGCATCTGTCCTATTCGTTCCTGTCCGTTAGATGTATTCTTGTCCAATCAGAAGTCGCCATTTCAGAGAGTTCCTTCTTCGGTCATGTTCATTCTGAACCGTTTATTCTAATCATCGTCGGACAGGCCCGGATATTCTTCGGGCAGCATGTCCTGAAACAGTTGTTTGCGCATTCTGATCGCATTTTCCAGGGCCTCTGTGGGTGGTAGCCCCATAGCCTCTTCCAAGTGACGCTTGGTCTTCATGATGGACCTGTGCGTGGGGTCGCCTTTCATTTCAAGCGGTAGTAAGGTATACTGTTCATAGATCGCCATGGCTGTTTTCCTGATGCGGGAGCGCATTTGGGTGTACGTCTGTTGTAAATTATCCTCTCCGGCGTCCTCGATTGCTTCAGCGTGAGTATTGATAGCTGCTGTCACAATACGATCCCAGAAGGTAGGTTCTGCCTCACCTTCTTGGGATGTAGGCTGACTCTCTGAGGTCAAGCTCTCCATATCAGTAGATATACTGTCAGCCATCTTGGATTCGGTATCAGTCGATGCACTCTCATCAATCTCTGTATCAGTATCTGCCTCAACGGGCTCCTCGGCGTCTTCAATCCCATGTATATTTTTCTGGTGTCGCATCATATCGTAATGTCTGGTGAACGTGCGTTCACACTCAGAACAAGTATAAACCATGTTGACGGTTGAACGTCGACTGTGCGTGTTTTGGGAATACGCTCGCTTTTATAGACAGTAACGGTCATCAACGCTTAGCTCAACGCTTCAACGCCCTGGTGAATTAGCTCAGAAGCCCTGATTTCATGGAATTGACATCAATTCATCGAAATGCAGTGACGCCCGTCAACGCCCGTCGTTACGCCTTAACGCTCGTCTCAACGCTTTAACACACTTTCTTAACGCTTTAACGACGTTTAATGATGCGTTCGAACAAATGCTTCTTTTGTGCTATTGCTCTGACATATGCCGCTTTCCAGTTCATGCCCGAGGTTTTCAACATCGACGCTGTTCTTTCAATTTCCATATGGACTGGATCCTTATCCAACAATTTCATATGGGTCAGTAAGTCGCCATACTGCTGACGTAAAGCCCGTCGTAGTCTGGGTGCCAATCTGTTATGGGCTAAAATTGCAGCTTCCTCTTTCGAATACCCTTTGCGTTGAAACTTGTTTCCTGTGGCCTCCGAAATCTCGCCCATCTCGGCGTCCATACTTTCTTTGAACAAATCCTTCCATAGCCTCGAGTTCACATTATGTTCTTCAACCTCGGGTTGGGCCTTCACGGTTGGGTGATATTCCGGGACTGGTGATATGAAGAAGGCCCGCTGTACGGGGGTGGGTTGCTGTTTCACCAAATGTGGACTCGGTGGATGGTGTAGGGGCTGTGGTGATCCCTCGCCGGGTAGCAGGTGGGTCGTCAGCCGGCGATCTTCGGGGGTATGGGCTTTTAAATCTACGAACAGGTAGCCGTATGGACGACTTGTCGCTTCTTAAAACGCCTGCATGAAATGGTCGATGTTCTGAGGATAAATTCGACTACCAAACACACGAATTTGTGCTCTGTCGATGGGGTTGGAGAACAACACAAAGTATTGGCAGTTCAAGGCAATATCTCTGGACGCCTTCCCTTGAGTAAAGAGATTCTGAGTCAAATAGATGACGGACAGATTGCGATGATGGGACCCTTTGGTGAATAGGTCGGCGATTTTCGAATTGTCCTTGGCCGCACTCATCAGATCATCTAGCACTACCACGTTGGTCTGCTCGGGGTCAAAGTAATACGGTTCGTCTATGTCATGAGGAATCCCTGGGACGAAACTCACATTCTGTAATCGCGTAGTTTCGTAGGCGCACTGCCATTGGCTATAACACCAAACAACACGTGTCGGAGCTGGGGTTGCCACACCTTCCTCTAAGAACTTCATTACCCAGGACGTCTTTCCACATGCCGTAGGGCCGCCCACCGTCATCGTGTAGGGATGCTCTACTGCACTTGCTGGACCTATAGCGGGACTCGGTGGTGTCTCTTGGTTGTGTTTGCCTTGAATGTGCCTGATCATACTATCGCGACGAGAGAAGGTTCTCTGACAGAACGTACACGTACACGACATGTTGATCTGTCGACCAATACATAAGGACTGATGAGAGACTCATGTTCATTCTTATATGTACAGACACCACCACCACACACTACCACACACACACACACACACACACACACCACCACCACCACCACCACCACCACCGCCACCACCGGGCGTTGACTTTGGCCGGTGGTTGCGGTGGTGGCGGTGGTGGTGGTGGTGGTGGTGGTGGTGTGTGTGTGTATGTGTGTGTGGTAGTGTGTGGTGGTGGTGTCTGTACATATAAGAATGAACATGTGTCCCTCATCAGTCCTTATGTATTGGTCGACAGATCAACTTTGGACAAGAATACATCTAACGGGCAAGAACGAATATGGCAGGACCAAATGGCGGTCTCTGATTGGACAAGAGTCTTTCTTGAATTTTAAACATACCCAACGCGGCTCCCCCAGCGTGGGTATGTTATGATGGAGGGGAAAATAAACTATATGAAAAAAAAACAAAACTTGTTGTTGTTGTTGTTCCCTCATGTGTCATACTTGTTGTTGTTGTTTTCTCTCTCCGGTCTATATCATGGCGTCAAGGCGCTAGCGGGACCCATACAGGGTCCAGTTTTCGACACTAGGTGACCACATCCCGAAGAAATGGCCAGTTTTCGACACCGGGTGTGCCGCCATCTTGAACATACGTGCTGCCATCTTGGATATGGCCCATAATGCACCGGGTCAAAATACTCGCTTCTGATTGGCTGAGAGCTCTGTGACGGCTTTGAAATACTCGCTTCTGATTGGACGAGAGCTCCGCATTGCGTCTGCGCATGCGCAGAATGATATTCCTACCGCACACCCAACCCATCAGCTGCCCCTTCACGAATGCTTCACTTTGATACCTCACTCGACCCAATCGGACCAATAGTGGCTCCCCTAGCTCCCAAAACGGCTATTTTCATACCCTTTGACCACCGTGCATGCGCAGAATACCGATATTCCAACCCCACATCCACGCCATCAGAGGCTCCCTCACCTAGGCTTCACATGGATACCTCACACGACCCATTCGAACCGTGAATAGCCTATCTCTAACCCAAACACACACCCACATACCCCCAAAATGCCTACTTTCTATACTACGGGCCTGTCTGCGCATGCGCAGACTATTGAACACGGACGAACCATTAGTGTAGTCAAGTGCTCCTCCACGAGAGCTTCAAAATAAGACATCACTCGGCCCCATTGGACGACCAGGGACTCCCCTAGAGCCCAAAACGTGTATTTCCATACCAATTTCCCACAATTCCCTGTTTGCGCATGCGCAGAATGGCGACAATGACCGAGCCTCTAGTTCAGTCAGATGCCCCCTCATGTGTGCTTCACATGGATACCTCATACAACTCCATCGGCCCATTAGGGGCTCCTCTAGAGCCCAAAACGTCTATCTCCATACCCATTTCCCACAATTCCCTGTTTGCGCATGCGCAGACTGGCGACAATACCCGAACCCCTAGTCCAGTCAGATGCCCCCTCACATAAGCTTCACATTCTGAACGTCAGGTACCCTGTATGTAAACTCGGATTAATTAACATTTTCTCTATTTTGGAGACGACCACTGGAAAATGTGACTGATCTGAACTGATCGAATCTGGTGTCTTGAAGTTGATTTTTCCTGCCATGGAATTTCACACAAGTTTACTGATCGCTTAGCTATTTTACGAGAATATAGTTTATGGCATGTATACTACGTACAATTTTCTGACATACAACTTACTCCCCACACGATGGCGAAAGTGGCTGCATGTATTTTGTGGAATATTAGTAGTATATAAAGGTGAAATTCGTTAGAAATTTGAGTGTGAACCGTGAGGTGATGACGTCGCTATGACGTCACGGATGACGTCATTTCCGGTAACATTGCTTCCGGGTCAAAGATTACATCTGGGTCAAAGGTGAGTTCCGGTGAAAGGCCACTTCCGGGCACGCGAGGGCCACGCGAGAGTTAAATATATAAAATAAAACCGTACGCTACATGATCAGTTATTTCGATGATAGTCTCAATGGGGAACCCACACATGTGCATTTGTGGTATGGCACCTTGTTTTCTCTGTCTTGTGCTGTAAAACACGATGTGAGGCGCCTCGAGACCATGGGTTGACCTTTACTGAAAAGCTCAGGCAGATCTGGGGTGGACATGTAAGGCCCATTCCGGCACTGTGGACAATGACCTGGCACCTTGGGCAACCCGCTCATTAACATTTGCGGTATGCGGTGTGGCACCTTGTTTTCTCTGCCTCTAGCTGTAGAACACGATGGCAGGCATTCGAGGCCATGGGGTGAACTTCGCTGAAAAGTTACCGGGTGCATGCATAGTGCATAGAGGTCGCGGGGTCGCGGTGGATCAATATTGGTCCGATTGGATGAGGTAACAGTTTGAAGCACTCGTAGGGGAGCATCCGACTGGAAGGATGTGTAGTGAAAGTTGCGCATTGATGCGCATGGACAGGCAGGAAATTGTGGAAAAGGGAACTGGGGTAGACGTTTTTGGTCGAGGTGGGCCCATTTTGGGCGTACTGGGTCGGGGAGGGTATCCATGTGAAGCGTTCCTCCAGGCCGATCGTATCGTGGGTGGGTGCATGTAAAACTTTCCCCGAAAAAGATCTAAAAATACAGATTTTACAACTAATATAGAGAAAACCCCTATCAACCAGGTCTAGAGGGGCTAATAGTAGTCATCACCGGATCGTGGCCTACCGAGAGGTGCAGAATTTAATAGCGAGTGCATGTTTTTCTCGGAAATAAAGCGGACAACGGACTTTACACCTGAAGTGTCGTAGAAATGAAAATGTTGTTGTTATTGAGACTATGTAGTCGCTCAATTTCGGAAAAAATCCAAATCTACAGAAGTCACCCAGTTGTCCCTTGGTAGTAGAGAAAGCAGACACCCAGTATATTTGCCCGATGACCTTTATTGTTTTACAGTATCGCCTTAACTCCCTATCTTAACGCCCCGGCTTATCACCCTATCTGAACGCCTTAACGCCTCATCATAACGCCGTATTGCACTAGCATAACCGTTGTTTACCTTCATCGAGAGATTGTACCATGCTATTATATAATACTAAGGTGTATGTATCAATTCATTCACGCCATGGAATAAAAGATGTTGAGACTTGGTGCCATCGCTCTAGTCAGGTTGGGAGTGATATTCCCATGCGCACCCGGGATTAGTAAAGAAAGACGAATTTCGGACGTGCAAATGAACGCGCTTCGGGGAGATGGGATCTTGTTCGATCTGGTTACCTAGTAGAGGCACCCCTGTGTGTGAGGCTGTGTGTGTGGTGTGTGTGTATGTGTGTGGTGATGTATGGCGGTATGTGGTGGTGATGGTGGTGTGTGTTTGTGTGAGTGTGTGGTGGTGGTTGGTGATGGTGGTGGTGATGGTGTTGCTGCGCGCCCGTCTTAACGCAGTGACGCCCTAACGCCCTGAATGTCTTAATGCCATGATGCAGACAGTTGAGAGAAAGACATATTAACAGGTTCACAAGTTTTTTATATAGTTTATTATCCTTTCCATCACATCATACCCACGCTAGGGAAACCGCGCTGGGTATCTTTGCAATTCAACTATGCTCTTGTCCAATCAGAATCCGCCATTTGGGGCTGCATCTGTCATAGTCCTTCTTACCCGTTAGATGTATTCTCGGCTGCGCTTGTCCAATCAGAAGACGCCATTTGGTCTTGCATCGGCCATGTTTTCTGATCCGTCTGTTCTAATAGTCGTCGAGCAGGCCAGGATAGTTTAACGGTAATATATCCTGGAACAGCTGTTTGCGCATTTTTATCGCATTTTGCAGGGCCTCGTTGGGTGGTAGCCCCATACAATCTTCCAAATCACGCTTGGTCTTCATGGTGAACCTGTGAGTGGGGTCGTCTTGCAGTTCAGGCGATAGCAAGCTATGCTTTTCATGGATAGCCATGGCTGTTTTTCTGATGCAGGGGCGCATTTGTATGTACGTCTATTGTAAGTTATCCTGTCCGGCGTCCTGGATCGCAGTAGCATGTGTATTAATAACTGCTGTCAGTAACGTCATCAGTAGTGGACAAAGTGTGGCACGGTGCGCCCTTGAGACATGCATACAACCCTATACACTAACCAATAATGGCGACTCGTGGACCCTGGAGTGTATGTACGCTCTGAATACCTGAACTCTGGCATACCGGTGAGGTGGGTAGGGTACCATAGTAGAGATACCCCCTCTTGGCAACAAAGTGTGTGTGTGTGCGTGTACTTACTCACCAACCTTGCTCGCTCGGTCACTCATTCACTCACTCACTCACTCACTCACTCATTC
>JAVTVY010035847.1:0-15043 GCA_036873755.1 Hanleya hanleyi
ACAGGGCACTGACCACATACACTGCAGATTTCATAATTGTCCATACAATATTACCAAGATCCAGCCCGGACAAGTCCCAATTCACGGAGATTTCAGGAACAAGGGCCATAACTCTTGAAAATATAGGCGGAACGGGGAGAAACTTTACGGTGCACAACTGTGGGGCACTGACATGCAAATTTCATACTTGTTCATACAATATTAACCAAGACCCAGCCCGGACAAGTCCCATTCACAGGGATTTCAGAAAAAGGGCCATAACTCAAAATGATACCGGAACTCGGAAAAAACTCTACGATGCACAACTATGAGCCACTGGCCAGATTCCATGCAAGCTCGTCCGTCTGCAATCAATCTACAAACATCAACGCTCTGTTTTGTCGCGGCCATTTCGTAGCCTGCTGGTCACGTGACCCGTATGAATATCATGGCGGTAGAGACAAGGAATTCAAACGACCGTTGATGTTTGTAGATTGATTGCAGACGGATGAGCTCTTCACGGCAATCAAACTCATTGCCGAACTCGATAAAAACAATAGACAGAGAGTTGAGAGGGGTTGTTTTATTGTCGGATAGAGCCGATTACCTAATTAGTCCATGTTGAAAAATGGCGTCCATTGTCAGTTTGTGCACGGTGGGGAAGTGTGATCTCCGTTATCCAGTTTTTTGAGAGAAAGCCTTTGTTCGCGGGGCGTTATTAGCAAGTGACCCCAGCAGGGAGAATTCCAGGTCAAATGACCTTGACCGTTATTCTCAATCTCACGTTAGACTTCCTGTGATTGAATTATTAGAAGACTTACGTATATAGATAATATAGGGCTACCATCAAAACTCCAGTCTGAACAAACGATGCACGGGATTGCTCCTCGATCTAACATGAGATTGATCTAATCAAAACCCAAGTGATTGAGACCCATGTGTAGTGTGAATTTGGGAAGAGACAGTTCTATGTGGGATGATTAAGATATACCGGTAGTTGGTTACATTCAGGCATATAGGACAGAAATAGAAAAATTATATATCTGTAAAGGGGCATGACTTTGTAAAATATGGGTCGATGCCACTTTCGACAGGCGTCTGACTTAGCACTCTGTAAAATAAGAATCGAGACAAATAAGCTGTACCGAGCACGGATCTGCAGATATAACTTGTACATTCAACTACATATAGCAAAATCGAAGATTACTACATCTGAAAGGGGCATAACTCCATAAGCCGAGGCGAGTAATCCTTTGTTGGCTTGTAGAATACAACAATATAAACAAGTTTCCAAAATATATAGTGGCTATATCGAACAGTTCTGCAGATATAGTTGGTTACATTCAGGGATATAGGACAGGAATGGAAATTAATATATCTGTAAAGGGGCATAACTCTGTAAAGTATGGGCCGAGAGGCACCACTTTTGATTGGTGTCTGACTTAGCACTCTGTGAAATAAGAACCAAGACGAATAAGCTGTACCGAAGACAGATCTGCAGATATAACTTGTACATTCAGCTACAGCCGAGGCGAGTAATCCTTGTTGGCTTGTAGAATACAACAATACAAACAAGTTTCCAAAATATAGTAGCTATACTGAACACACTTCTGCAGATATAGTTGGTTACACTCAGGCATATAGCACAGAAATAGAAATTAAAAAATCTGTAAAGGGGCAGACCTCTGTAAAATATGGGCAGAGGGAAGCCATTTTCGATAGGCATCTGACTTAGCACTATATAAATAAGTGTTGAAAATTTGGTGGTTGTGTCTCAAGCGGTTTTGCCTAAAATGCGGTAACGGACGGACGTACATGGCGACGACAATACCCCAGAGGCCAAAATGGTCGAGGGGTAAAAACCAGAGGAAAAAGAGTCATCCTGTGTTTTTTTCTCATTGAAAGGACACCTGACTGGGTATCATTTGTCTGATTTCTGCTAGTGTTTTCTTTTCTATTAAAGATGTAAAAATAGAGATGTCCAATACAGGCAAATGTTATGTACATTAGTCATGATGTGATAATTCAAGTCACTGATAACTATACAGTTATTATGGCTGCTCTAGTAAAATTTTGATCATATTCAAAATGTGAACATACATGTACTATTACTGAACTCGGATTGGACGGATCCGATTTTCTATGATATGAACTAGGCCTACCTAAAATGCATAAAGGTTACATGTACATTTATACGTGTAAGCAAACTATCAAAAAAGAAGCTATATGGCAGATCCATGGCTGACTATTTTGATTTTCATACCGGTACATGGTCAGCAGGTTTTGAATTTACATATAAATGTTACTTGCCATGCTTGTAGCATCAGTCTGTCAGTAATACCTGGCTGAAAAACCCTCCACGGATGTTCCACCTCTTCATTTCTCCACCACATTCCTAAAATACGGAATGAAAAAAGGAATATACGTTGAAGAAATTCATGTATGTTGTGCAGATAATCTACCACATATTTAAACATGGCAAACCTGAAAGTGATCATCTGACATGATCTCCAATCATCAATGGCAACTGTATGTGACGACCAATGTCAACAGTATAGGAAATGAATACCAACAATACTCTGTCAGCAGTGTTTATAAGCTGTGTTGTGTTCCTGGAATCCTAGCCTGCTTTACAAACTGCTCAAAACTTTATACATGACCATGGGCCTATTCCACACTGGTAAATTCCAACTTTCTTTTCAATAAAAAATTAACCCAGAAAGATTAAGAAAATGAAAAAGAAAATAAATCATCAATATCGGTTTACCCAGTGATGTTAACGGATGCAGGAGCTGTAATGGCACTGCTGTACCAGTGAAACATGGAATAATTCCTGGAGCCGACTAGGGATCATTTGAAATTAACATTACACATGTGTCACATACATTTTACTTTCACTACACGAGGCCAAATTATGCAGAAGGCAAGCTACATACCGGTATTAAAGAATATATTCTGACAAGATCAGAGATTATGGAATACATGTAATTCTAAATTCTAAAGAATAATTCACTATTTGCATATATTGTAAATCATGTCTGGAGAGAGGCCTTCCAGTCTCACATGTGCTAGCCTCCCATCAACCCGGGACACAGTGCTCTTCTTTTACGTAGATTTACCATATTAAATCAAATGAGAGGTGACGTAAAGGTGCGACGGTTATGAGAACGGTATCTTAAATTGCGCGTATTTCGCAGTTTAGAGACTGAAGACACATGGACCAGGCGGCGAGGTTGAAATATTGACGGTAAGTATAATCAAATGCAACCTAAAAGTATAATACGCATCTGTAACATCGATCAGTCGCATATTTGTTATCTTTGTGAGCATTATGGCCTGTTTCTGGGATTAAAATTGGCCGACAAGTGTTATTTTGAAGCTGTGTACTTTCACTATCAGTGCTTCCCAGACAAAGAAAAGGTTGTCTTGCGCATGCGCAAATACCCTGTTCAGCTCATGTCATTAAACGGCGGGAATGTTCTGACAGAAAATACGCTTTTGTATATCGCTTTAAGTGCATTCGCTTCAATGAACTAAATGCCCTTATTCAAATTTAGTTTCTTTCATTCTTAATCACAGAGTTGTACACTTATGATGATGTGTAGGTTTAAAAAATTATTCCAAATGAATTCTTAAGTTAATTTTCTTAGATGGGGTCATCTTTTTCCTTTTTTCCAGAAAGTAGCGGCGAGAGTTATTTGCCCTTGAGTGACTTGTGTTCCCCCGGTATGCAACTGAACCAGACGACATTTATGTTTTTCCATTGTGCTACTTCCAATCCAAGGATTAATAAAATATATAGTTTTAGTGTATTCAAGTCTTTTGTGAAATTCATGTAGCATAGCTACTTTAGACGAGAAATGTCTGCTAACTGTATACTTGGACACAAAATTTGTACCACTCACGTATCTGTCAATATCTTTCAGCCAGGGCTTGTCCTTTAACTGTTTAACAGTCTGTCTCCGTGTTTGGCACACAAAGCATCTCTCGACCATCGATCTTCTGTGTCATAGTCGATCAACCCGCCTGTATTCCACGTTAAAAAAGTTGCCAATTGTACACTATTTCCTTTACCGGTGGCCATAACAAATTGTATAGAAGGATCATCCAATTTCAGTCCAAATTAAAGTTCATTTGCGTACCATTCAATATAGTTCAAAATCAAAAATGGCGGCTGAACTGGGTGCGTTACAAATTTTTACTCGGAAACGGACCGAAACACATTTTGATAAAGTTGAATGCGATCAATGTAATATGGTACAATTTATTTAATTAAAAGAAATCAAATTGGTTTTAGATTATAGATAATCATGTATGTGTACGATAGGAAATGTTTTTGACGTAAATTGTCATTTAGAGCAGTATATTGAAAACCACGAGAAATACGGATTCCGGACTAGAGTTCAAGTTAGCATTTTGGATTGACTGCAGGCCACTAAATCTACCACAAACGAAAAAAGAGTTCTCCGTTCACCACGGCATATCGTCGGACTCACAACAACAACAGATATTTTTGTTCTTTTGTACCGTTCTTGGCGTGCGCGATTTATCACGGCCCTGAGAATAAAATCAGGCGCGCTGTGGTGCGCGACCACACTCGCGCACCTCAAAAACGAAAGATTGTAAACCTGAAAATGAAATTTGAATTTATCGGTTACCGTACTCACCTGGTTCTGTCAAGATACAAGATACAAGATTTATTTAAACTCAGAATTACAATATAAGACAACGCTAGCTCATAAGAGCTAATATATCTGAGCATTATAATAAAACAACAGATAACAATAATAATCACTTAAAATGACCTATTGCATTTGTACATAATATTATCACAGCTAGAACAGATCGACATAAAATTGGAATACCTAAGATTTGCAGAAGTTTCAACTGCGCGTAAAACCAAACAAACATATCGACATAAAACTGGATATTTCATATTGATAATATGATCACAGTTAAAACATATCGACATAAAACTGGATATTGCACATTGATAATATGATCACGGAACCTTAAAACATATCGACATAAAACTGGACATTGCATATTGATAATATGATCACAGTTAAAACATATCGACATAAAATTGGAAGGCCTAAGATTTGCAGAAGTTACAGCTGCACGTAAAACCATTCCATGATTTAATTAGTCTGCGAAAGACATTTATATCCACTGTCGTCCTCATATTTTCTGGCAATTCGTTCCAGACTTTGGACCCGAAATCAGTAAAAGAATGGAGACCAGCATTTACTGTTCGACTATGCTGTCTAACAGCTTTGTTGCTGTTTCGTAAATTATAATGACTCGGACGTATGCTGATCATATCATTGATGCACTGAGGATTTAGTTTATTTACACATTTAAAAACTTCAGTGGCAATATTTCGAAGTCTGGATAGCTCCAAACTAGGTAAATTTGCTTTTAAAAGAAGATCATCGTAAGAGGAAGTAAAATCCTGAAAAACAAATTTCAGGGCTCTATATTGCACTTTTTCTAATTTCTTCGTATTTGTGGTACCACAGAAGTGCCACACAGCTGGGCAATATCTAAAATTTGACAATATAAAAGATTTATATATCAACAATCTGGTGGCTTGGTCCAGGCTTTTAGCAAACCGTTTCAGCACATTTAGTTGTTTGCTAGCACTTTTGATGACATTTGAGACATGCATATCAAATTTAAGAGTGTTTTCCAGTTGTACACCCAGATGCCTAGCATTTTGGGTGCTGACAACAGTGTTTCCATCAATATCAAGAGTGGTCCCCCCTATATCATTTGAGATCATAACCTGAAATTTATCAGGGTTTGCTTGCATCTGATTGTTTTTACACCAGTTTATTACATTCGAGCTTTCAGATTTAATTTTACATATAACTTCATGTTTATCATGTCCGCTGACTAAAACAGAGTTGTCATCAGCAAAATTGAAAGGTTTGCCCTGGGTCAGACTCGAAAAGATATTTCCTTTGTACTGGCATCCATCCTTGCAACCTCATCTTGACAAGCATTTCTTTCCATTTATAGCAGTAATACTAGAATATATTTGCACAAAATTTCTCGCCAATGTCGAAGTTGTATATAGCAGTTTCCGGTCCATTTCCGCTGCATTGGAAACAGAGCGGAAACTGACATCAGTTTTTGTCCAGTTTCCATGTACCGGAATCTGGGCGGAAACCTAGGTCAGTTTCTGATCTGTTTCTGCTCAAGCGGAAACCGGCTGGAAACTTGAATAGCAGTTTCCAGTCTATTTCCGCTGGATTGGAAACATGGGGGAAACTCGCATTGGTTTCCGAGCTGTTTCTGCTCGAGCGGAAACAGGTCTGAAACTCCAGCACCAGTTTTCAGTCCATTTCCAATGCATTGGAAACAGAGCGGAAACTAACATCAGTTTCCCACCCGTTTCCGCTGAAGCGTAATCTGGGCGGAAATTTAAGGACAGCTTTCCGTCCAGTCTCCGTGCACCAGAATCTTAGCGGAAACCTATGTCAGTTTCCGACCTGTTTCTGCGCAACCGGAAACAGGCTAGAAACTTGATAGCAGTTTCCGGTCCATTTCCGCTCCATTTCCGATGCATTGGAAACAGAGCGGAAACTAACATTAGTTTCCCACCCGTTTCCGCTGAAGCGTAATCTGGGCGGAAACCTATGTCAGTTTCCGACCTGTTTCTGCGCAACCGGAAACAGGCTAGAAACTTGATAGCAGTTTCCGGTCCATTTCCGCTCCATTTCCGATGCATTGGAAACAGAGCGGAAACTAACATCAGTTTCCCACCCGTTTCCGGTGAAGCGTAATTTGGGCGGAAACTTAACAACAGGTTTCTGTCCAGTTTCCGTGCACCGGATTCTTGGCGGAAACAAAAACACCTGTTTCCACTGGTTTCCGCATCACGGAAACAGGCTGGAAATGGGGTGTTACAGTTTCCAACTGGTTTCCGCCAAGAATCCGCATTTTTGGAAACCAGAACATTTCACCCAGTGATTTTGTCAAGGTCAAATTCTAGCATTGCTGATAGCTTTCGAAGGATTACATCTACGCCCTCCAAATTCAAACTACATATGCAACTTTCCAATTTTGATTGACCTTGATTTATTTCATCAAGGTCAAATTTAATTGAAATTTAATCTGTCTATTTGAGACGTTATTGAAAATATCTCGAGGAATCATGGCTAGGCTTTCAAAAGTTATTCAAATTGTTCTGGTTTGTACAGCTGAAGGTATGCGCGGATGTATATTGAAGCCTCATAAGGCTCTTGTTATTTTGATACTGATACTCCAACGTAGAAGTTCATATTTTATTTGTGAGAGATCTTCAAGTGTTTATCCTCCCACGCAGACTTTTTTTTACAAATAAATCGGCTATACAACGGATTAACTTCATGCTAGTCAACCTATATACGAAAAATGTTACTTAAGCATGGTATACATCAACTTGATGTCCAGCAATGAATAAAGGGAAGATTAAATCAAGTTAATTCTGTTGTTGAGTTTCTGTTCCCTTTTTATTTAATGATCTTCGATAGTACAAGATCAATATATAACAGCACATATATATATACCAGTATATATCGCAGAGTAATTCCAAATGAAGATATCTGGTTTACATGTAATTGCAACAGGAAACTAATGTAAAGAAATGTTCTTTCGAGATGAGGCACGACTTTCGCGGGGCAAACCATGAGAACGAGTCCGAGTATGTTACTGGTATACAGTTTGGCCACATCTGATTGGCTGATATATTTAGCTTGCTAACACAGTATGAGACCGAAACTAGATATATATTCAGGGGAACTGACAGCAGCATGAATACATTCTTCGACATATTAGCGGTGAAATATTCGTCTACCGAAGTCACATCATCATGCTCCGGGTGAAGGGGGCTGAGGAGGAAGTGGTGACATCGCCGGAAATGACGTCATCATGAGAATTGACATAATCACCAGAAAGCATGTAATCTCCGAAAGTGACTTAATCAACGGAAATGATGTAATCACAGAAAGTGACGTAATCACTGAAAATGATGTAATCCCCGGAAATGACGGTATTACCGGAACATGTTTGATCACGTGGCAGTCTAACCTGAGAGAAGGGTTACATAATAATGCATAACATAAGCTCGAAGGGGAGATAACTCAGAGTTAACTTCCGTGTTGAACATTTCACATTATCAGTTATTAAAATTACTCGCGGTGTCAATAGGAATTGGATGGAGCATGAGGAATATACACTTCATCCTCCGCCCCCTCCACCTTGATAATGATCATCTGGTTTCAAGCCTGCTATTCCACAATAAAATAATAAAATCTGGAATTTGCAAATTAAACTTCAAAATCAGCCCGGACGCACACATATTTCATGTCGGAGTGAACTTGGGTGATATATTTAAATAATGGGTATTTCTAGAAAACAGTGAACAATACAGGACACTCTTGTACGATGCCGTCTGATGCAGTAAGGAAACCCAGAGGAACGATATCGACAGGCAATCTCACACACAGGGGTCACAATTAAGGCGCGTTTAAGGCGCAAATAAGGCGCATCAATTTAGCCAGCTAGGGCGCAATTAGGATGTGCGACTAATTTGCGCCTCTCATTTTGCCATTAGACTCAATAAGAATAATAACATAAACTAGAACTGCAAGCAGTTATGATGGCTTCCATATCTAGGCTGTCTTTGCAATTGCGGTAGCCATATTTCATGCGCAGGTACTTATGGTGTACGTTTAGCAGCCGTCTAGCCAGCCCCCAATCCCCCCCCCCCGTGGAACATGCAGGCTCATTTACTCAACTGTTGGCAACATGCCAAAAACTCAAAAATGGATTTAGAGCTCCAAAAAACACGTTTTCTTGGTCAGCAGCACGTGGGGAACACGTTTCTGGCCTTTGTTTGCGCCCTAGATGGCTCCTTCATCGAACCGAAAATGTTAGTACGTTGAAATAGGTACAGAAAACGGTCCCTGGAGTCCAGACAAAGACTTGAATGAAGAAAATTAAGCTTGGAAATTGGTCGTCCGGAGATAGCGCTTCTCACAGGCTGCTTTTATGAAGTATAGTTTCAGTCACATGCTCATACTTACTCAAATTTTACGTCCTATCATACCTCTGAAACCATTCGAACGATCACGATGTAATTTCTCTGTCATCACATCCTTAATACAAGGAGTATGTGCGCCAAACCTAAGAATAATTCGACTCGTCGTTTGTGTAATATCGAAAAAAATTACTTCTCAAATTATCTGATTTTCGGCATTATTTGAAAATCTGACAACTTTGATTCCGCTATAGCGGCAAAACTATTAGAGCTACGATAAAATAGATGGCACATTTGTAAAAGAGCTGTTTCTGGAGAATAGAATGCAACAAATTAGAAACCTGCATCTCCCACGGTTCAAGAGTTACAGCTCTTCAAACATGTGTTCCGTTTTTCACAAAATTCAAAATGGCGGCCAAACCACCTAACCTAGAAGCAAAATTTTTGCATATTCGTGATCGCTATATCATGTGACATATATTTCATCACTTTTTCCGTTCAAATTCGATACTTGAAAATCCGACTATTTTGATTGGACGCTGGCGGCCATTTTCTTTTACTGAGCAACTTCTCAAATAGAGGTTTGAAAGACCCTCATCCATTGATTATGTGTACCAAGTTTCGTGCTGATTGCTCGAATGGTTCCAGAGGAGTAGGGTTTTGAAGATTTTTCTGAAAACGGGGTAAATCCAAGATGGCCGCCGAACCCTTCGACCAATCACAATCAATTTATAATATGCACTAGATCTCCACATGTCGAATATGTGTGTGAAGTTTGAGCATGATCGGCCTGACGATTGCTGAGATTTAGCACCCACAAAATCAGGGAGAATAATAATAATAACTAGAACTGCAAGCAGTTATGAAGGCTTCCGTATCTAGGCTGTCTTTGCAATTGCGATAGCCATATTTCATGCGCAGATAGTTATGGTGTACATTTATCAGCCGTCTAGCCACCCCCCCCCCCCCCCCGGAACGTGCAGGCTCATTTATTGCACTGTTGGCAACATGCCAAAAATTCAGAAATGGATTTAGAGCTTCAAAAAACACTTTTTCTTGGTCAGAAGCACGTGGGAAACACGATTCTGGCCTTTGTTTGCGCCCTAGATGGCTCCTTCATCGAACCGGAAATGTTAGTACGTTGAAATAGGTACAGAAAACGGTCCCTGGAGTCCAGACAATGACTTGAATGGAGAAAGTTAAGCTTGGAAATTGGTCGTCCAGAGATAGCGCTTCTCACAGTCTGCTTTTGTAAAGTATAGTTTCAGTCAGATGCTCACACCTACTCAAATGTTACGTTCTATCATACCTCTGAAACCATTTGAACGATCACGATGTAATTTCTCTGTCATCACATCCTTAATACAAGGAGTATGTGCGCCAAAACTAAGAATAATCCGACTCGTCGTTTGTGTAATATTGAACAAAATTACTTCTCAAATTATGTGATTTTCGGCATTATTTGAAAATCTGACAACTTTGATTCCTCTATAGCGGCAAATCTATTAGAGCTACGATAAAATAGATGACACATTTGAGAAGGAGCTGTTTCTGGAGAATAGAATGCAACAAATTAGAAACCTGCATCTCCCACGGTTCAAGAGTTACAGCTCTTCAAACATGTGTTCCGTTTTTCACAAAATTCAAAATGGCGGCCAAACCACCCGACCTAGAAGCAAAATTTTTGCATATTCGTGATCGCCATATCATGTAATATATATTTCGTCAGTTTCGCCGTTCAAATCCGTTACTTGAAAATTCGACCATTTTGATTGGCCGATGGCGGCCATTTTGTTTTACGGAGCAACTTCTCTTATTGAGTTTTTAAAGACCCCGATCCATTGATTATGTGTACCAAGTTTCGTGCTGATTGCATCATTGGTTACAGAGGAGTAGGGTTTAGAAGATTTTTTTGAAAACGGGGTAAATCCAAGATGGCCGCTGAACCCCGCGACCAATCACAACCAATTTTCAATATGCACTAGATCTCCACATGTCTAATATGTGTGTGAAGTTTGAGCATGATCGACCTGATGGCTGCTGAGATTTAGCAATCACAAAATCAGGGAGAAGAATAAGAATAATAATCCGAACAATAATAAGAAGTCTTCCGACTTTCGTCGGAAGCCTAACTAGAACTGCAAGCAGTTATGATGGCTTCCGTATCTAGGCTGTCTTTGCAATTGTGATAGCCATATTTCATGCGCAGATACGTATGGTGTACATTTAACAGCCGTCTAGCCACCCCCCCCCCCCCCACTGGAACGTGCAGGCTCATTTAGTCCACTGTTGGCAACATGCCAAAAATTCAGAAATGGATTTAGAGCTTCAAAAAACACTTTTTCTTGGTCAGCAGCACGTGGGAAACACGATTCTGGCCTTTGTTTGCGCCCTAGATGGCTCCTTCATCGAACCGGAAATGTTAGTACGTTGAAATAGGTACAGAAAATGGTGCCTGGAGTCCAGACAAAGACTTGAATGGAGAAAGTTGAGCTTGGAAATTGGTCGCCCGGAGATAGCGCTTCTCACAGTCTGCTTTTGTAAAGTATAGTTTCATCCACATGCTCAGCCCTACTCAAATGTTACGTTCTATCATACCTCTGAAACCATTCGAACGATCACGATGTAATTTCTCTGTCATCACATCCTTAATGCAAGGAGTATGTGCGCCAAAACTAAGAATAATCCGACTCGTCGTTTGTGTAATATTGAACAAAATTACTTCTCAAATTATGTGATTTTCGGCATTATTTGAAAATCTGACAACTTTGATTCCTCTATAGCGGCAAAACTATTCGAGCTACGATAAAATGGATGGCACATTTGTGGAAGAGCTGCTTCTAGAGAATAGAATGCAACAAATTAGAAGCCTGCATCTCCAACGGTTCAAGAGTTACAGCTCTGCAAACATGTGTTCCGTTTTTGACAAAATTCAAGATGGCGGCCAAACCACGCGACCTAGGAGCAAAATTTTTGCATATTCATGATCGCCATATCAGATAACATATATTTCCTCACTTTCCCCGTTCAAATCCGTTACTTGAAAATCCGACCGTTTTGATTGGTCGCTGGCGGCCATTTTGTTTTACGGAGTAACTTCTCAAATAGAGTTTTGAGAGACTCTGATCCATTGACTATGTGTACCAAGTTTCGTGCTGATTGCTTCATTTGTTCCAGAAGAGTAGGGTTTAGAAGATTTTTTTGAAAACTGAGTAAATCCAAGATGGCCGCTGAACCCTTCGACCAATCACAATCAATTTTCAATATGCACTAGATCTCCACATGTCTAATATGTGTGTGAAGTATGAGCATGATCGGCCTGATGGTTGCTGAGATTTAGCAATCATAAAATCAGGGAGAAGAATAATAAGAATAATAAGAATAACTAGAGCTGCGAGCAGCTATGGGTCGGCTTCCGAAATTACGCATGATAGACGATCTAGACAATCCTGACAGACACTTTGAATATTCAATTCAATTAATACTAATTCTAATTCCTGAGCATGTATTTCATCACATTCACCATCCAAATCCGTTATTTGAAAATTCGACTATTTTGATTGGCCGCTGGCAGCCATTTTCTTTTATGGTGCAACATTTCAAATAGAATTTTGGGAGACCCTGATCCATTGATTATGTGTACCAAGTTTCGTGTTGATTGCTTTATTGGTTCCAGAGGAGTAGAGTTAAGGAGATTTTTTTGAAAACGGAGTAAATGCAAGATGGCCGCTGAATGCGCTTTTAAACTATTAAATGTGAGTCAATATACTGTTACCAAACTATCCACTGCGCATTGCGCCGTAAGGTCAATAGGGCTCGAAATGCGCTTTTATACTACTACATGTCCATCAATATACTGTTAATATACCATCCCCTGCGCATTGCGCCACAAGGTCAATAGGGCTCGAAATGCGCTTTTATGCTACTAAATGTGAGTCAATATACTCTTACTATACTATCCTCTGCGCATTGCGCCGCAAGGTCAAAAGGGCTCGAAATGCGCTTTTATACTACTAAATGTGTCAATATAATGTTACTATACTATCCTCTGCGCATTGCCCCGCAAGGTCATTAGGGCTCAAAATGCGCTTTTATACAACTAAATGTGAGTCAATATACTGTTAATATACCATCCTCTGCGCATTCCGCCGCAAGGTCAATAGGGCTCGAAATGCGCTTTTATACAACTAAATGTGAGTCAATATACTGTTACTATACTATCCTCTGTGCATTGCACCGCAAGGTCAATAGGGTTCGAAATGCGCTTTTTCAGATCAGTAGGGTCGACATGCGCTTGTATACTACTAAATGTGAGTCAACATGCTGTTACTATACTATCCTGTGCGCGTTGCGCCGCAAGGTCAATAGGGCCTGAAATTCGCTTTTATACTACTAAATGTGAATCAACATGCGGTTACTATACTATTCTCTGCGCGTTGCGCCGAAAGGTCAATAGGGCTAGAAATGCCCTTTTATACTACTAAATGTGAATCTGGATAGTCTGGATGGTTAGCGTTTCAGTGTCACAAAAATATGTCCGTAATCTGGTAATGCTGCCTAAGCTATGTTACCATAACGTAAAGCTTACAGGCAGTTTATATTCCCGGAAAGTTTCTCGCTGCTCACACAGCAAAAAGTACAGCAGAAAAATTAATAAATCCGTGTAAAGTTTGTTACCGAGAATAGCTAAATATTATACAGAGTTACAGCGTATGTGATAATCGGTTTTCAACAACAACATACAGCTATCCAGTACTCACGTGTGTGTTCAATCTCCTGATAACTCCATAGTTTTACAGCATACAAATCCAGTCAGTCTGTTGTGGTCCTTAGGATAATGCGACACGAACTACAGTCCATTTCAACAATATATGAAACACATACATACAGCCTGCATCTCACATGAATAAAATAGAGAGAATCCTGAATGTTCGTTTATACACTTACTCGTTATAGTACTCGCCACATTTCACTCTCTACTGTCTGGTGTCTCTACACGGTCATAACGGGCGAACCTGAGTTGCGAAATATTTGAAGCGATCATGTCAGGCTGGAAATCCCCTATTAATATTGCAACGTACCATGGAAATGGCATTTTCAATATTACATGTCTGTTCTGGGGGAATTCCCCTGCGAGACCCCAACACCATTGGAAAACTGCGATACCACTATTTGAGAATAGCGGGAAAATTAATTAACCCTACCTGGCCTGGGGGGGGGGGGCGGAAAGTGCCCCCCCTACTGAACTTTTCTCTGCTGCTCTGAAACGACAAAACCGAGGAGGCTGAAACTTGGTGACTTTTTAGCTTATCTTATTGGGGTTATTTTGAGTCTATTTTCATATACCCCCGGGTGGAGGATCATGGGTAAATTCAAAATGGCGGCCATGTGGTATCCGCGAAAGTCGTGTTTTTCATCTTTTCGGTCCATTTCTTCACATTTTCCTTGCCTAAAAGTCCTTGAAAGTATATTATTTATGCAAAACTAATTATTCTCTATTTTATAAGATTTTTTTCGAGAGAAAAATCTGAAAAATGAAAATTTCTCCAAAAAGGCCGAAAAATGGCTTCCGAGAAGATGACCTCACTGTGACGTCATCATGGCGGCCATCTTGGTTTTTTTTACATTTTCCGGTAGAGCTTGAACCCAAGATACTGTGTGCTGTTTCAGCGCTCTAGCTTTAGTGGTAGAGAAAATATATAGGGGGGCACTTTCCGCCCCCCCCCAGGCTGCGACACACCCCAAATCGCCCAGGCCAGATAGGGTTAAGCTACGATTAAATTAAATGAAGCAATAACATTTAGCTATGATAATATACAGTAATAAAACAACTCAGCATTTAATGCGGGATATTCTTACATCGACCTAGCTGTGCTTATAGTGACGTCATTGCTTCCTTTTACATCTAACCTACACAGTTATCACCGACGAATAATTCGTCAACTCGCATATTTGGGAGAGTTAGATTTGAGAATTGCGGGGAAACTATTGAACCTAGGTGGAAACGGCTGGCATTTTTCCGAAAGAGCAGCTCCT